>CM077159.1:150258688-150418802 GCA_039583875.1 Platanthera guangdongensis | reverse complement strand
TCTTTGTCTCTCGATTTGTTGATCGGAAACACTTCCAATCCGAATCGATCGAGACGATCCGAGTCCTGTACCCGTGGACCGTTGGTAGACCGAGCTTGCTTCGCAACGATAGTTTGGATCTCCAAGTTCAGCAGCGCTATTCATCGTAGCCGCCGATTCCCGAACTAGCCGCCGCTCGGCTGTGCCGCCGCCGGTTCCGGGGGGAAATCCTCTCCAAGAGAGACAAGGTCGTAGACTCTCATCGACTTCAAGAAACACGTCGTCGAAAAAAGAGGAAACACCGTTGTCTCCAAGAGAAGTTTGTATCACGTGTACATTCTACTTTTATTTCATTGTAAAGGAACTTTAGTTCCGTGTTGTAAGGGTTGGGTGCAACCCGATTTGTGGGAGTGTTGACTCTCACGTGTGGAAGGGCTCCTTCCGTTAGTGAAGGGATTGGATTTCAATCCCGTGGTGAAGTGACCGAGTCGTCCCTTGTTGGGGAGATAGGTCGAAGGGGAAAGTGGATGTACCCAAGTCGGGGAGGGAACCACTATAAATTTGCTGTGTTTTCTGTGTGCTGTGTTTGTTGTTTTTATTGTGCAGGTACATCTGTAAATTCCGCAAAAGAACCACACGTCACTATCCACCCCCATAGGTGCACATAGCCGACACTAGGTGGAACTTTCAAGTGGTATCAGAGGGAGGTTCCTCAACAAAAAAGGCTAACACCTTGAGGTGAATCCTGCCACTAGTGTCAACGAGGAGACATACAGCTACTATGGACGGGCTCAAGTACTCCGGCAAGATCCCAGTGTGCAACAGACTTAACTTTCCTATCTGGAAGGAAGGATCAGGTTCTATATGGAAGCAGTGGACCCTCGACTGTTCATGATCGTGCTGGAGGGACCTTATGTACCCACTAAGGCCTCCACCATTGATCCCACCAAGAAAGTGCCAAAGACACTCTCTGAAATGGACAAGGATGAGATGGTCCTAGTGGGCCTTGACATGAAGGCAAGAAACATCCTGGTCAGCGCGGTGACGACTCTATGATGCAAAACTTCAAGCAACTGCAGGACAACTCAGGAGATTTGGCAGTGCTGATCATCCTAATGGAGGGCACGGATGAAGTGAGGGATGATCGGAGATCCCTCCTGAACCAGAAGTATGAGGCCTTCCGGCAAGGGCCTAAGGAAGAGATCGGAGTCACATACGAGAACTTCCTGAAGATTGTTAACGCCCTCAAGGGCTATGGAAGAGTGTTCACCAATGGTGAACTCAATGACAAATTCCCTAGGTCCCTTACTAAGGAATGAGATACAAAGATCTGCACCATCAGAGAATTTGGCAGACTAGCAGAAACTGATCCACAAATCCTGTTCGGGAAGCTGATGTCCTATGAACTTCAGCTGAACACCAGGAAGGCAGAGGAAGAAGCAGAGAAGGCTGCTGCAAAAGAAAAGACTGTGGCCCTAAAAGCCAGTCACTCCAAAAGGGAAGGGTGCGGTGTCGTACCGTGCCAGAAATAAGGAAGAAGAGGAGGACTCCGATCCATGCTCCTCCAGCTCAGAACTGTCGGAGAGGATTTCTCCCTCATCACTCGAGCGTTCAAGAAATTCCTCAGATGAGGAATCAAAGGAAGAGAGACGGCTCCTCATCCAGACATCAGAAGAAAAACTACTCTTCTGACAGGTATGCGTCTAAACCTAACAAACATCGTTCTTCTGATATTATTTGCTTTGGATGCAATAAGCCAGGTCACGTCGTGACCGAGCCATCAAAACAAAAGAGATAAACGGGAAAGGAGAGGAGCTCAAATCCTCCAGAGATAAGAAGGAGCGGAGCTACATCGCAAGAAGACCAAAGACACTAAGTGAGTCTGATTCCTCAGACTCCAGTGATGATGAGGAAGCCTACTTCGGCTGGTGGGTCGCTCAGACTCAGAAGGAGAATGTCCCCCATTTACTGGGAAGGTAAAAGCTCACACCCCTCTTTCCGACTCCGACTCTGATCCTGAGTCTCAGGATGATGAACCTGAGGATGGCCCCTTCGGCCGCGAAGCTGAACTCCTCGAGAAGTATGAGCTTCTGCTCAACACTTCGACGAGTGCCGTAAGAGACTGAGGGCTGAGAAGAAGGAAGTAAAATTCCTTAAGGGTGAGTGTGTATCCCTAAGGGAAGAGGTCACTAGTTTGATTTCTCTCCGGCAGGAACACATTGACCTGACTTCAAAGCACTCAGAGTCTTTGCAGCTCCTTGATCTCAAGCAGGAGGAAGTCAACAAATTGGAAGAACTACTTGCGGCAGAAAGGAAGATCGTACAGAGCTTCTCTATGCCAAAAACAGTGCTTCCAGTCGTTGACACCTTCTCTGCTCAGGCCAAAGGAGCTGGCTTGGGGCATGTTGGGGCATCTGGTTCTTCATCTCGGAGAAACAAGAACCAGAGGAAGAATAAGGCCGCCAAGAAGGCCTCTGCTGATGAAAAGGGGAAGGTCCTCTTAGTCCTGTTGCGTTCAGAAAGCCTGGCTTTCCTTGCCAACCACATGACTTTGAGTCAACATTTGGGCATCATTTCCGGCCCTCGGTTGCAAAGCCTAAGAGCCGGTATGACGGTTGGAACTTCCCCCAGAACTTTGGTGAGAGTGCCTTCAAGGCACCTTATGAGGAGATCCACATAGGAAATTATGGTCCGTTCTCTAGCGGCCATAATGGAAAGCAGGCGCCAAAAAGTCAAGCCTGTTATCAAAAGGTGACAAAGTCATGTGACTGCCATCACCATGAGGCCTCCACCTCCAGATCCAAAGGCCCCAGCTGTACCCGTTGTTCCCAGGGTAAGGCAGGAGCCTCGGAAGAGATACAACAGGTTCGACTGTTGGTGCTGTGGCAAAGTCGGTCACTTTGCCGTGGATTGTTGGTTTAATCCAAGGAACTACGAGACTCCCCATGTTAACAATGCGAGACCGACCACTCGTAGGGTTAACCGACCGAGGGGGAGTGTGCTAACCAGGAATCTAGGACCAAGTTCGATTGGGTTCCTAAGGCAAATTAATTTTGTTTTGCAGGAATGTCCAAAGGCCACCAAAACGCCAATCTGGTATTTGGACAGTGGATGCTCCCGGCATATGACCGGGACAAGAAGCCTGCTGCGTGATTACACTCCAGTCGAGAATGGACCCAAAGTCATCTTTGGAGGGTCAGATCGAGGAGTCACCAGAGGTTATGGTATGATTTCCAACGGTATAATCTCTATCACGACGTGGCTTATGTTGAAGGGGTAAAACCATAACCTGATCAGTGTAAGTCAGTTATGTGATAAAGGTTATGACGTTAAGTTCTGCAAGGATAAATGTCTGATAATTTCACGTTCCTCCTCTGAGACGGTATATCAGGCATTAGGAGCAGAAATATCTTCTGCTTAGATTTTCTTAGTATAGATCATCTACCCCCGTATGCCTTGTGGCAACAGGCAGTGCTTCTCTTTGTGAACAATGGCACAAAGAGATTGGCACATATTAATTATAAGACAATTAGTATGCTATTTTCTAAGAATTTAGTAAGAGATGCTCCCAGTATCAAGTGCATCAAGGATAGCCCCTGTCATGCTTGCCAGATGGGCAAACAGACACGGGCTACCTTTAAGAGCATTGCAGACAAAGACTCTTCCCGATGTCTTTATCTGCTACATATGGACTTGTTTGGCCCAATGCAAGTTCATAGTTTGGGAGGCAAGTCATATACGCTAGTGATAGTTGATGATCACTCACGGTTTACATGGGTGTTCTTTTTGAAACGAAAGTCAGATACTTTTGACTTCTTCACTAATTTTGTCAAGCAAGTTCAGAACGAATTTAACTGCTCCGTGGTCAAAATCCGAAGTGACCATGGAACAGAATTCGAATCTGGTGCTATGACAGAATTTTGTGAAGAACAAGGTATCTTTCATGAGTTTTCCTCCCCGCGCACTCCTCAGCAAAATGGAGTTGCGGAGAGGAGAAATAGAACTCTCATTGAGGCCTGCACGACTATGTTGAAAGATGCTTCTCTCCCGGAATACTTCTGGGCAGAGGGTGTCAATACGGCATGTCATGTACAAAACCGAGCGTTTGATCAACAACATCATCGTAAGACGCCCTACGAGCTACTGAAAGGCAGGAAACCAACCATGTCCTACTTGAGGATCTTTGGTTGCAGATGCTATGTACTAAATAATGGGAAGTATCCGCGTACTAAATTCGGTGAAAAATGCTTCGAAGGCATATTCATGGGATATAGTTCCATAGTCGGGCATATAGGGTCTTCAATAAGAAAACCTTAGTGGTAGAAGAATCAATAAATGTTGTATTTGATGAAGGAAGCTTGCTTAACAGCTCTTCCAGTTGTATTCTTGAAGATGCAGGTGCTAGACTTGACCAGCTGAATCTGGATGAGACCCCTAAAGATGACGCACCCAAGTACGTCAAAGTTTCCACCTCCACGTCATCTGAAATGTTGAAGATCAAGATGGAACAAATCTTTTAGAAGAACGAGAAGCACAAGAAGTAGCTGAAGCTCCAGACGCCAGACTTCTAGAGCTCCGTCACGTGAGGGATCATCCTAGAGAACAAATCATCCGGAGATCCTCGTGTAGGCGTCAGAACTCGAAGAGGTACAACTAACGAAGTATTGCATCTCAGCTTCCTGTCTCAGGTTGAGCCAAGAAGTTCGATGAGGCGAACAAGGATGCGGCATGGATTCTGGCCATGCAAGAGGAATACATCAATTCGAACGTTGCAAGGTTTGGACGCTGGTTCCCAGACCATACAAGCAGAATGTCATTGGCACGAAGTGGATTTTCAGAAACAAGCTGGATGAAACAAGGTGTCATCATAAAGAACAAGGCCAGGCTGGTGGCTCAAGGTTACAGACAGGAGGAAGGGATTGACTTCGACCAAACCTTCGCACCAGTCGCAAGGCTCGAGGCAATCCGGTTGTTCCTGGCATATGCTTCACACAAAGGATTCATTGTCTACCAAATGGATGTGAAATCGGCATTCCTGAACGGAGACCTGAAAGAGGAAGTATACGTCGCTCAACCCCCAGGTTTTGTCGACCCTACTTATCCCAATCACGTTTATTTTCTTAATAAGCCTTATATGGGTTGAAACAAGCTCCACGAGCTTGGTATGAGACTTTATCTAGCTTTCTTCTTGAGACAAGTTCTCCAGAGGTAAAATAGATAAAACATTGTTTCTCCGGGAAGTCAAAGACAAGATTTTGCTGGTGCAAATCTATGTCGATGACATAATATTCGGCTCAACGGACAACAATCTTTGCAAAAAGTTTTCCAAACTTATGCAAGGAAAGTTTGAAATGAGCAGTATGGGAGAGCTCAAGTATTTCTTAGGCCTTCAAGTGAAACAGTCTGAGGATGGAATTTTCATTCTCAGACGAAGTTCACAAATGAACTCCTTAAGAAATTCGGTATGGAGAGTGCAACCTCTATGAGGACTCCAATGGGATCCACCATGTCTCTGGATAAGGATGAGAAAGGTAAACCTTTCGATGAAACAAATACAGAAGCATCATTGGATCCCTGCTCTACCTTACTGCCAGTAGACCGGATATTATGTTCTCCACATGTGTGTGTGCCCGATATCAGGTGAACACTAAGGAATCTCACTATGTCGCTGCAAAGCGAATTCTAAGATACCTTAAAGGTACTCTAATCTTGGCTTGTGGTACCCGAGGAACAATGATGTCGAGCTAATAGGCTTTTCAGATGCTGATTTTGCAGGAGCAGGGATGACAGGAAAAGCACCTCGGGACGTGTCAATTCCTCGGCAGGAGGCTTATCTCATGGAACAGCAAGAAACAGAATTGCGTTGCAACCTCCACAGCAGAGTCGAGTATATCTCGGCAGGAAGCTGTTGCGCACAACTCTCTTTGGATCAGAAATCAGTTAGCCGACTACAACCTTCAGTTCAAGGAAGTTCCAATGTACTGCGACTCCTCCAGTGCAATTGCCATTGCCAACAATCCGGTGTCGCACAGCAGAACGAAGCATATTGAAGTACGCTACACTTCATTAGGGAGCACGTGGAGAACAAGGATATCTCTCTCTGTTATGTCCCCACGGACAAGCAGATTGCTGATGTATTCACAAAGCCCCTAGACGAGGCAAAGTTCAATCTTTTCAAGACAGAATTGGGGATGCTCATTATGAAGAATGAAGACTACAGAGGCTCCAACTCGTGCATAATCTGAGGGGGAGCGGGGGGGGGGAAACTCCAGCGTGAGTACAGATGCAAGAACTGAGGGGGAGCTAAGGGCCAAAGGTTCCTGATCCCGATTTGCCGAAGCCGAAAAGGGGGAGATAACCCTCTCGGGGTCAAGGCTAAGGTGGCTCCAGCTTGCTCCCAAGCACTCGGTATTGGTAAGGGATGTCTCCACTTAATGATGTTATGTTTATGGTCTTCAGTTGCTTTCCTTTTTGCTCTATTTACCTCCCTTAGCTTGTAGGGTTTAGGCTTCTTCAAATAGGGGGAGATTGTTGGGTATTGTATCCACAATGTACCTGATTTGAAGAAGCCCCTGGACAAGCTAAGGTCAATAGACTATGTATTTGATAAACTTTTTCAAGTTGTACTTGCAGTTTCTCCACGCTAAGTGCACACCAATGTCAGGGTGCAGTAGGTCAATATACACGGATCTGCACGACGTAATCCCTCGTTGAGCAGATCAGTGTGTTTGGCCTATGTGTACTCTCTCTATTGGAGTGCACTTACTTTCAAGTACAGGGCCGCTCATATGCAAGAGAAGACAAGGAGCATGCAGGATCAAGGAGCAGCTCCTTGGTGGAAGACGAAAAATCGTCCAAGGCAAATTCGACGAGAATCACCAAGTGATTCTCGCCGAATCGGCGAGAATCACTGGTGATTCTCGCCGAATCGACGAGAATCATCAATGATTCTCGCCGACTCCTTCTGGCCATCTCAATATGGTGCCAAGTAAGATTCGGCGAGAATCGCTTGTAATTCCCGCCGAACCAATGGTCATGCAGCCCATGAATACAAGTTGAATTCGTTGAGAATCGACAAGTAATATTCGACGAGAATCACAATCGATTCTCGACGATCGTCGAGAATCACTTGATGATTCTCGCCGATTCGTCGAGAATCGTCTGCGATTCTCGCCAATTTTTCCTTGGCGTTTTCTCAGTTAATTTCCTGAACCGGATTCTGTCTCAGCTAATTTCCTGAACCGGATTCTGCCGCTGTTTAATATCTGGACCGGGACTTGGGGGCTACCTCTGTGGGTCCCACAAACGGTCTTATTGGGGGTAGCTACAGTATAAATACATCGGTATTTTGAACAGTACCCACACAGAAAAATACGCGAGCTCACGGAAACCCTAAAATCGCAAAATCCTTCCGCCGCCTCCGTCGCCGCTCGCGCAAGTCCGTCGCCGCCACCGATAGATCATCTTCCCGATCTCCGGCGACAGTAGCTTAGCAAGGCTTGAGTCTCACGAGTCTATCCAGAGATCCTTTGTCTCTCGATTTGTTGATCGGAAACACTTCCCATCCGAATCGATCGAGACGACCGATCCTCGTGTGACGTTGGTAGACCGAGCTTGCTTCGCAACGAAGTTTGGATCTCCAAGTTCAGCAGCTGCTCTTCATCGTAGCCGCCGATCCCGAAGCTAGCCGCCGCTCGTGTGCCGCCGCCGGTTCCGGGGAAATCCTCTCCAAGAGAGACCAAGGTCGTAGACTCTTCATCGACTTCAAGAACACGTCGTCGAACAAAGAGGAACACCGGTGTCTCCAAGAGAAGTTTGTATCACGTGTACATTCTACTTTTATTTCATTGTAAAGGAACTTTAGTTCCGTGTTGTAAGGGTTGGGTGCAACCCGATTTGTGGGAGTGTTGACTCTCACGTGTGGAAGGGCTCCTTCAGTTAGTGAAGGGATTGGATTTCAATCCCGTTGGTGAAGTGACCGAGTCGTCCCTTGTTGGGGAGATAGGTCGAAGGCGGAAAGTGGATGTACCCAAGTCGGGGAACCACTATAAATTTGCTGTGTTTTCTGTGTGCTGTGTTTGTTGTTTTTATTGTGCAGGTACATCTGTAAATTCCGCAAAAGAACCACACGTCACCTATCCCCCCCCCCCCCCATAGTGCACATAGCCGACACTAGGTGGACTTTCAGTAACCCTTTGCCTGGTGCTGCTTTGATATACTCTAAGATCCTCAGGGCGGACTGAAGATGGCACTCCCTGGGAGCTTGCATAAACTGACTGACCTTGCCTACAGCATAGGCGATGTCGGGTCTAGTCACCATGAGATAGATGAGTTTGCCTACCAAATATCTGTACCTCGTGACATCAGATAAAAGAGGCGATTCATCTGTCCACGTTTTGTCTTCTCCAATAGCCATGGGAAACCGAGCCGGTTTGGCACCTGTTAAGCCTGCTTCTTGTAAAAGATCAAGGGCATACTTCCGTTGGGAGAGAACCAACGAGTCAAGTTTCCGAGAGATTTCTATCCCCAAAAAGTATTTCGGGGAGCCCATATCGTTCGTGACCAAGTGCTGACGGAGGTGCTTCTTCGTCAAGTCCACCCCATCTCGGTCATCGCCAGTAAGAAGAATATCATCCACATATACTGCCAAAACCACCAGTCCCGAGGCCGTTTTGCGAATGAATAAGGAGTGATCGGCCGAACTCCTTCGAAAGCCGATGGTAGCCACAATACCACTGAATTTGTCGAACCATGCCCGAGGGCTCTGCTTTAGGCCATAAATGGCCTTCTTCAAATGACAGACGCGTGTCTCCCCCTGAGCAACATACCCAGGAGGTTGCTCCATGTAGACGTCCTCTTGAAGATCGCCATAGAGAAAGGCATTCTTCACATCAAGCTGGGAAATAGCCCAATCCCGGTTAACAGCTATAGAAAGGAGAACCCGGATGGTGTTGAGGCGAGCAACCGGAGAAAAGGTATCAAAGTAATTAATGTCGTAAGTCTGAGTGAAGCCCTTGGCCACCAGCCGGGCCTTGTAGCGATCCACAGTGCCGTCGGGGCGAAATTTCACAACGAAGACCCAGCGACAGCCAACCACATCAGTGCCCACGGGAGGAGGAACAAGGGTCCAGGTACCCCGTTCAGTAAGAGTAGTCATCTCCTCATCCATGGCAGACTTCCAATTAGGGAGAGCAAGAGCCTCCTGGTAGGTGCGGGGAGTAGAAGTAGCAGAGATAGCCAAGGCAAAACACCTGCGAGAAGAAGAAAGCTGATCATAGGAAACAACTGCCGCAAGCGGGTGTTGAGTACACGCCCGCACCCCTTTGCGAAGAGCAATGGGAATATCCAGGTCGACGGGAGCGTCAGCGACCGGAGCATCAGCGACCGGAGCGTCCGTGGCGGAGAAAGCTGGCCCGGGACTAGAGAGAGACGTCGGCGGAGAGGAGGGGGGAGGGGTGGGTGGTGAGACGGACTGAGAAGGAGTCTGTGGAGGAGAAGACGGAGGTGGGAAAACGTCGAGAGGCGTGGAAGGAACAGATATATCAGAAGGAAGAGAAGAGGGAGGAGAGAAATAGGAAGCATTCTCGAAAAAAGTCACATCTGCGGAGACAAACTGCTTGCGGAGAAGAGGTTCAAAGCAGCAATAGCCTTTTTGAGTGGAAGAGTACCCCAAAAAGACACACTTGGTGGAACGGGGGGAAAGCTTGTCGCGGGTAGCGGAGGGAGCGTGAACAAAGGTCGTACAGCCAAAGACACGGAGAGGGAGAGGAAAAGGTTCCTTGTGGGGGTAGAGAATGGAGAAGGGGGTCTGGCCGTGGAGAACCGTGGAGGGAAGGCGATTGATGAGATAGCAGGAGAGGAGCACAGCGTAGCCCCAGTAGGAGCAAGGGACGTGCATCTGCGTCATGAGAGTACGGGCAACATCAAGCAGGTGACGCTTTTTACGTTCCGCCACCCCATTCTGCTGGGAGGTGTAAACACAAGTTGTTTGATGAAGTAGGCCATGTTGGTGAAAGAAAGATGAGAACTCATGATTCAGATATTCCTTGGCATTATCAGAACGTAAAACTTTAATAGAAATAGCAAATTGAGTCTGAATCATAAAATAAAAGGATTGCCAAATAGAGAAAAGTTCAGAGCGATCTTTTAATAGATACACCCAAGTACAGCGGGAAAAATCATCTATAAAAGTGACAAAATAGGAACTGCCCCGACCAACAGTGAGGGTAGGAGCAGGACCCCATACATCAGAATGAATAAGATCAAACGGGCGAGAGGAGCCACGGCCTTGCTTCGGTGGGAAGGAGGAGCGATGATGTTTGCCAAGCTGACACGCATCACAGTTGAGCAGAGAACTGGTAGGAGGTAAGTGGGGCAGAAGCTGTCGAATAATCCGAGGAGGAGGATGGCCAAGGCGAAGGTGCCATTGAAGGAGATCTGTGGAGGAGGAGTAGGCGGACAGAGCGGAAACATCGTCGAGGAAGTAGAGGCCGCCGCTCTCAGTCCCAGTAGCAATCATCCGCTGGGTCCTCGGGTCCTGAAAAGAACAAGTAGTGGGAGTAAATAAGACGGAGCACTGAAGTTGCCGGCATAAAGTAGTAACTGATAACAAATTGCACGGGAACTTCGGGACATAGAGGGTGTCCTCCAAGCAAAGCGATGGGGTGAGTTGAACCATGCCCGTCCCATGAACCGGGGACAGGGAACCATCCGCCACACGAACCGGGGGTAAGCGGTCATGTGTCTCAAGACAGGAGAAGCAATGAGGGTTGCCCGTCATATGATTTGTAGTACCGGAGTCAATCAGCCATTTATCTTGGGTAATGACGTGGGCACTACCTGACGTCGTGGCCACATAGGCAGATGGCCGAGAAGAGGCGGAGGCCGAAGAAGGAGCATCACCAGAAGGGCGAAGATGAGGATGTTTCTGCCAGCAGCGGTCAACAGAATGGCCAGTACAACCATAGTGAGAGCAGAGGAACCGGGATGAACCCCGTCCGCCGGAGTGGCCGCGGCTACTAGGTCCCCCCGCTGAGCTTGGTGAGCAAAGGAATCCTGGGAAGGGGGGAGGCCAACAGAGGCCGCTGGAGTAGCGAAGTAACAGCGGCAATGCGAGCCGCAGTGGCATACAAAGTAGGAGATTCCGCCTCACCCAAGATCTGTTGGCGGATCATATCATAAGAATCCGGAAGACGAAGAAGATAACAAACAACCAGGAGTTCCTGGAAGTGTTTGTGCTGCTCGGCCAAGTCCGCGAAGAAGGGGCGATTCTGGAGAATTTCAGCACCAAGAGCCTGAACCTGCTGATAAGTCGCAGCAGGAGACATGGAAGGGCGGGCGAAGAGGTCCGCATAGAGAGTATAAATGCGGGACGTCTGGCCCCCCTTTGAATAGAGAGCAGCGAGGTGAAGCCAGACAGCCTTGACCGTCTCATCATGGCGAATGACGGGAAGGCACTCATCAGAAAGGCTGTTGGCCAGCCAGGTGCGGACAAGAGCATCACTCGCATCCCAGTCATCAAACTTAGGAGAGGTACGAGGAGGAGGGTCATCAGTGAGGTGATGACGCTTGAGTTGAGAGCGAAGGAGAAAAGTGAAAGAAATGCTCCAATCGGGATAGTTGGAGCCAACAAGCTTGGAAAGGGTGGCAAGATTGCCCGAAGGAAGAGGTGGATAAGGAGCTGCAGGAGTAGTGGTGAGACCGGAAGTAGTCATCGAAGACAGCAAGGAACCGCAGCGGATAGAAAGGGAAGAAGCCGCGCGAACACAAGCGGCTAGACAGCAGTCAAAGGCACAGCGGGGAAGAGGTCGCGCGGACTGAAAAGGCCAAGCGAACAGAAGAGAAGAGGAGAAAAGAAACAGGTAGGGCGAACAGAAGCAGCGACTACAACAAGTCGCAGGCCGGGCGAACAGAAACAGGCCGCAACGACGAGGAAGTCGGAGAGGCAAGAAACAGGTCGCGGCGACAACGGAACAGGTCGCGACGACGAATAGCAGCAGGAAAAAGAGAAGCAAACCGCGCAGACAGGGCAGCGGTCAGAAGAGAAGACAAACCGCGAGACAGGTCGCGTAAAGCGGAAAACAAGCCGCGAGAAGCAGAGAGCGCACAGAATCAGGAGGAAACGACCGTGTCCTCTGATATCATGTAGAAAGTAGCGAATAAGAAGCAACAAACAGACAGACTTTTGAATAATTGAAATTTTATTATCCAAAAAAGATATCATTTACAAAGGTATGACCTCCCTTATATAGAATGGAGGAGATATGAGAGAGAGTATACAAACAATGTGGGACTAAACATTTACAGTACTGAGCGGCTGGAAATAAGGAGACCGCACAAGCCGCGTGGTTAGACAGATGGGCTAACCGCTCGGCAACTCCAGCAGGATAGAACAGGCTGCAATTGGAGACCGATAGACCGCCCGGTCTCCAGGCTTCAGAGAGAGACCACCAGACCGCTCGGTCAACAAAACCGCTGGACAAGAACGCCAGGCCGCCCGGTCTACAAAACCGCTGGAGAAGACCGCAAGGCCGCCCAGTCTAATACTTCAACAGAGGCCGCCCCTGGTAGGCGGCCTCGGCGGACGGCGGCAGGAGACCGCCGCCCCTTGGGCTGACTAGGAGGTCGCTCCTAGTGGTGCTATTGGCCGACTTCTGCAAGGAAAAGCACTGCACGATTAGCGGACCTAACCGCATGTCCCGCGAGGGTGAGCCATAGGAATAGCCCGCCGTCCCGCAGGGCACGCGGTTGCTAAGAGAACTAGACGGACAGGGAAAACTGTCCGCCTACGCTGGGACTTGTCGCGATCGAAAGGGAGAATCTAAGGGTCGCGACTAGCCAGCTGGCCACCTTGGGAAGGATCGCCGATTTCTAGGTTAACATAATCCCCACACTTTTTCAAGTTCCGAAGGGGACCTCGAAAAAGTTGGAGACCCACGAAAATCGTGATCCACCCCAAAGGAAATGTTGAAGTTGGTCACCGGGCGGCCTGGCGGTTTGTATTGGCGGGTTGTAGACCGCGCGGTCTGGCGGTCTGTCTCAGCCGGCTTGGAGACCGGGCGGTCTGGCAGTCTACTCTGGCGGTCTACCCTGGCAGTCTCGCTTCCTCTCTGGTGGTAGCCGTGCGGTTAGCCCTGCTGTCTAACCGCGCGGTTTGTGCGGTTTGTCTTGTATAGTCCGCTTAGTCCTGTAATTTTTAGTCCCACATCTCTTATTTGTATTCTCTCATCTCTCCTCCATTCTATATAAAGGTGGGCATACCTTTGTAATAGATATCTTTTTTGGATAATAAAATTTCAATTATTCAAAAGTTTATTCGCTTGTTCTCTACTTTTCGCTTCTTTTCGCTACTTTCTAACATGGTATCAGAGCACACGGTCATTTCCTCCTGATTCTGTGCGCTCTCTGTTGTTCGCGGCTTGTTTTCCGCGTCCTGCGACTTGTCTCGCGGCTTGCCTTCTCTTCTGTCTGCGCGGCTTGTTTCTATCCGCGCGGCTTGTTTCTGTCCGCTGCCCTGTTCGCGCGGCTTGCTTCTTCTTCTTGCTTCTCTTCTCCTCTGCTATTCGTCGCAGCGACCTGTTTCCTTGTCGCCGCGCTCCTTGTTCTTTCTTACCTCTCTGCCTTCCTAGTCGTTGCGGCCTGTCTCTGTCCGCGTGACTTGTCTCTACCCGCTGCGCCCTTCTTCTCCCTCTCCGCCTCTGCTTTCCGCATTACCGCTTGTCTCTATTCTCGCGGTTTGCTGCTGTGATCTGCCTGACCGTGCGGGTTGTTCCTTTTTCACCCGCATCTTGGTCATGGTCACCTGCTCTTCTCTTATCTTCTGTTCGCTCGGCCTTCTCAGTCCGCACGACCTCTTCCCCGCTGGACCTTTGACAGCTTTTTAGCTGCTTGCTAGTCGCCCCGGCCTCATCTTTGGCCGTGCGACTTGTTCTCCTCTGTTCGCCCAACTTTTTCAGGTCGTGCGACTTCTTTCCCTCTGCTTTGCTCGGCTTCTTGGAAGCGGCCTTCCTAGCTGCCCGACCTATTTTCTGGTCGCCCGGATTGGTGCTCTTTTCTCTTCTCGCGGCTTGTTCTTCTCGTCGCGGTTTGCTCCTCTCTTGCTTCCATGGCTTTCCTCTCCTCCAGCCTGTCCGCCTCCGTGGTCACCTCTTCTGGTAGTGCTCATGTTGTGACTCGCGGACGATGGCTCATAGACTCTGGTGCAACAAATCATATGACAGGCAACCCTCAATGTTTCTCTCTTCTTGACACACAGGCTCAGTTTCCCCCGGTCATTGTTGCTGATCGATCTCCCTCCCCGGTCCATGGGACGGGCATGGTTCAAGTCACTCCATCTCTCTGCTTGGCTGATACCCTCTATGTGCCCAAGTTTCCATGCAATTTATTATCGGTTACTTCTTTATGCAAGCAACTACGGTGTTCTGTCATATTCACCCCTACCTCTTGTGCTTTTCAGGATCCGGACTCCCAACAGACGATTGCTACCGGGACTGAGAGTGGTGGCCTCTACTTCCTCGACAACGTTTCTGCTCTATCCGCCTTCTCCTCCTCCTCTACAGATATTCTCCAATGGCATCTTCGCCTTGGACATGCTCCTCCCCGAATTCTACGACAGCTCCTGCCGCACCTCCCTCCTCATCATCCTCCTCTAAACTGTGATACATGTCAACTTGGCAAACATCACCGCTCCTCCTTCCCACCAACGCAAAGTCGGGGCTCTTCCCATCCGTTCGACCTCGTTCACTCTGACATATGGGGTCCCGCTCCTACCCTCACCATCGGTCGGGGCAGTTCCTATTTTGTCACCTTCATTGATGATTTCTCTCGATCTACGTGGGTATATCTTCTCAAAGATCGCTCCGAGTTGTTCTCTGTTTGGACCTCCTTTTATTCTATGGTTAAAACTCAGTTTGCTACGTCTATTAAAATCCTTCGTTCTGACAATGCTAAGGAGTATCTTAGCCACGACTTCTCCTCCTTTTGTACTCACCATGGTGTTATTCGTCAAACCAGCTGTGTCTACACCTCACAACAAAATGGGGTGGCGGAACGCAAAAACCGTCACCTCCTTGATGTCGCTCGCACTATGATGACTCAAATGCATGTTCCTCGCTCCTATTGGGGCTATGCTGTCCTCCTCTCCTGTTATCTCATCAATCGCCTTCCCTCCACCATTCTCCACGGTGCTACCCCCTTCTCCATTCTTTATCCAGACAAGGATCCATTTCCTCTTCCTCTGCACATCTTTGGGTGCACCGCTTTTGTGCACTCTCCCGCTGCCACCCGTGATAAACTCTCACCACGTGCCACCAAATGTGTCTTTCTGGGCTACTCTCCCACTCAGAAAGGATATTGTTGTTTTGACCCTGTTACCCGCAAGCAATTTGTCTCTGCGGATGTCACCTTCTTTGCCAATGCATCTTACTTCTCTCCCACTTCCTCTTCTACTCCTCCCGCTCCTACTTCTCCTACCAACCCATCCATTCCCTCTGCTCCCACTGATGTTCCACCCTCTCCACCCACTCCACCGTCTTCCCCATCCTCCTCATCTCCACCCTCTACTCCGCTTTCTCCCTCCACTCCGCTGCCATCTCTCTCTACTCCCGGGCCAGCTCTCTCCACCACGGATACTCCGGATACTGAGGCACCTGCTGACCTGGATCTCCCGATTGCTCTTCGCAAAGGGGTTCGGGCATGTACCCACCATCCGCTTGCTGCAGTTGTTTCCTACGATCGTCTTACCCCTGCTCGCCGAGCTTTTGCACTGGCTATCTCGGCCACTGCCACCCCCCGTTCCTACCAGGAGGCCCTTACTATTCCTCACTGGAAATTTGCCATGGATGAGGAGATTGCTACTCTCACTGAACGGGGTACCTGGACCCTTGTTCCGCCTCCTTTCGGCACAGATGTTGTTGGTTGTCGCTGGGTCTTCGTGGTGAAGTTTCTCCTGGATGGCAGTGTGGATCGTTATAAGGCTCGCCTGGTTGCCAAGGGTTTTACCCAAACTTATGGGATTGATTACTTTGACACTTTCTCTCCCGTGGCTCGCCTCAGCACTATTCGGGTTCTTCTCTCTGTGGCTGTCAACAGGGATTGGCCCATCTCGCAGCTAGATGTTAAGAATGCCTTCCTCTATGGTGATCTGCAGGAATATGTTTACATGGAGCAACCTCCTGGGTATGTTGCTCAGGGGGAGACACGGGTATGCCGGCTAAGGAAGGCTATCTATGGCCTCAAGCAAAGTCCTCGTGCCTGGTTTGACAAGTTCAGTGGCATTGTTGCGGCCATTGGTTTTACACGAAGCTCAGCAGATCACTCCTTGTTTGTTCGGAAAACCGCCTCTGGTCTTGTTGTTCTTGCGGTTTATGTTGATGACATTCTTCTTACTGGCGATGACCAGGATGGGGTATTGATGACCAAGAAACACCTTCGTCAACATCTGGTTACAAAGGATATGGGCTCCCCGAAATACTTTCTGGGGATTGAAATCTCTAGAAAGCCCAACTCCATGGTCCTTTCACAACGGAAGTATGCTCTTGATCTTTTAAAGGAGGCAGGACTCACTGGTGTTAAACCTGCACGTTGTCCTATGGCTACTGGCGAAGACAAAACTTGGACAGATGACTCACCTCTTCTCTCTGATATTACGAGATACCGGCGTCTGGTGGGCAAGCTCATATATCTCACGGTAACCAGACCCGACATCTCTTATGTTGTTGGCAAGGTGAGCCAGTTCATGCAAGCTCCGAGGGAGTGTCATCTACAATCTGCTCTGAGGATATTAGAGTATATTAAAGCTGCTCCAGGGAAAGGACTCCTATTTCAGAAGAATGGTCACCTAAGGGTTGAAGCTTACTCTGATTCAAGCTATGCGGATGACAAAGGGGACCGCAAATCGACTTCAGGTTTCTGCACATTTGTTGGAGGCAATCTTGTGAGTTGGAAGAGCAAGAAACAGTCTGTCGTTTCCAGGTCTAGTGCAGAGGCAGAATATCGTAGCATGACATCGACTACATGTGAGTTGAAGTGGTTGAGGGCTCTCATGCTTGACTTAGGAGAGGTTTACAACTATCCTCTTCCTATGTTCTGTGACAATAAGGCCGCAATACACATTTCCAAAAATCCGGTCTTTCATGAGAGAACAAAACACATAGAAGTCGACTGTCATTTTATTCGGGAAGAAATATTGAAGAAACAGATTTGCACTCCTTTTGTCACGTCCGACAACGAGTTGGCAGATGTCTTCACCAAGCCGGTGTCCGCTTCCTTTTTCCACATCTGCGACAAGCTGGGCATGATCGATATATATGCTCCAGCTTGAGGGGGAGTGTTGAAGTTGGTGACCGGGCGGCCTGGCGGTTTGTATTGGCGGGTTGTAGACCGCGCGGTCTGGCGGTCTGTCTCAGCCGGCTTGGAGACCGGGCGGTCTGGCGGTCTACCCTGGCAGTCTCGCTTCCTCTCTGGTGGTAGCCGTGCGGTTAGCCCTGCTGTCTAACCGCGCGGTTTGTGCGGTTTGTCTTGTATAGTCCGCTTAGTCCTGTAATTTTTAGTCCCACATCTCTTATTTGTATTCTCTCATCTCTCCTCCATTCTATATAAGGGAGGGCATACCTTTGTAATAGATATCTTTTTTGGATAATAAAATTTCAATTATTCAAAAGTTTATTCGCTTGTTCTCTACTTTTCGCTTCTTTTCGCTACTTTCTAACAGGAAAGAAAAGGGGAGGCAAGGAGAGATAGAACATGAAGTCTCTCCTTACAAGCTTGGTGTTTCCTGTCTATTTTCCTGCAAGAGGAAAATTAAGGGTAAGCACGTATGGTTGGTACATTGAGTGTGTACCTGAGTTTGCCTTTGCAAAACGAAGAAGGCGTGTCTTCTGTTAAGTTCTGCAAAACAAAAGTGAGGGAAAACAGAAAGGCATAATAACTTGCAAGTACCTGATAGAGGCTTGCAAGCACCTGTTATTCTCTGCAAAAAGAGAAGGGAAAATAGTATACAAGGACAGAAAAAATGAGTTACAAGTACCTGGAAGGAACTTGCAAATCTTTGGTGGTCTCTGCAAGAGAAGAGTTAAGAGTACTCATAGTGCATGGAAGTAACTTGCAAGTACCTGAATGGAGCTTGCAAGTGTCGGTGACCTCTGCAAGAAGAGAGTTAGAGGCAGATATTGTATATAAAGATAAGCTGCAAGTACCTGAATATGACTTGCAGATGTCTGCTAACCACTGCAAAGTGAAGAGTGAGCAGCAGAGATAAAATAATGATTTAAACTGCAAGTACCTGAACGATGTTTGCAGGTGTCTGTTGTTCTCTACAAAGAGAAAAGTTAGAAGCAGACAATATTCATATGAAAGGAGCTTGCGAGTACCTGTGGAGAGGGCTTGCTAGTGTTTGCTAACCTCTGTGAGGAGAGAGATTAGAAGCAAACAAGACGCGAGGATAACCACACCAGAATCATACCAAAACTGTTGATATGATTCGATTAATGTTTGTTGCCATTAGATTTTGACAAGAATAATGAGTAGCTCTGTGAATCTCCATATGATAGAGCTTGAGCAGGCAATGTACATGAGATGAGCATAAACAAAGTAATTGCTGGAAATCCCTTTGGTAGGTTGGATTAACCTGTTCACTTGTGAAAGGAGGGAAGAGAGAAAAGGAGGTCTACACTCGGAATGACTAAAGAGGGTTGAATGCTGCCACAGGTGTTCCCCGTGGGCCTTATGCATCAGTTGCCCGAAAAAATCATCCCGAGTATAATCCTACCCAAAGCGGGCTAGCCGCGCATCCTCAAGGAGGGGAAAAAAGAAAAGGAAGTCCATATTCGGAATGACTAAAGAAGGTTGAATGCTGCCACAGGTGTTCCCCGTGGGCCTTATGCATCACTGGCCTGAGAAAATCATTCTGAGTATGGTCCTGCTCAAAGCGGGCTGGCCGCGCATCCTCAAGGAGGGCACAAAAGAGAAAAGCAAAGGAAAGGTCCTGAGAAGGACCGCTGGAAGCACTGCTCTCTCGCCTTGGGTACAAGCATCACTGATCAACGAGATGGGTTGCGCCAAGAGGCCTAGCTTGTCTGTGTATTAATCAGTGGAGTTGCGAACCTGAGAAGGCACGGATCGAGGATACCGGAGAGTGCTCGGCCACCACAGTTGAAGGATGATCAAAGAGACAAGACTACGTTTGATCGCCATTGCTTGTCCAGCAAAGATCATCCTAACCGTAATGTACCCTATACGACGCACAACAGAGCTAACACATGGGGCTCCCCTAGCACACACTCTGTGTCAGATGCCGGCTAGGATCCTAAGTCTGAAGCCCATTCCCGTGATTGAACTGCTCCCACTGCACACATGGGTATACTCCCGCCATGTGTGGTCGTAGCGGTTGTGCGAGAACAAACTACGGAGGGAACGTTTCAGACTCGACGATATATCATTGGTGTAACGATCGCTAAGAGAGAGAGAGAGAGAGAGAGAGAGAGAGAGGCATCATAAGAAGGGAACTGTGTCAGTACGGGATCCCTGAATAAAAGCTTTGCTGGAAAGCAAGTAAAGAACACTGTGAAGTATTGTAATGAAAATGTTTGAAAGAGAGAGTAAGGGTTGAGATAACCCCTGAAGGTTGTAAGGAGCTCTGGAGGACTGTGAAGTCCAACGCTCTGGAGGATTGTGAAGCCCTTGCTTGTTTAGAATAGCCTTCCCAGCACACCCACGTCATCAGCATCGAAGCATTCGACGGTTGGGTTAGCAACGAGGAGAGGAGGCTGTTCGACGTGGTTCACTCCCCTTGAGGAGCAAGGAACATCTGAAATTTCTTTGCCCTTTGAAGTTGCTTGATCAGGGCGTTCTTCTTTAGGAAGCAGGTCATGCATCTTGCCCTGCCGGAGCATCCTTTGCACAAGCTGGCAGAATGCTCGGCAGTCTTCTGTTCGATGGCCTGACTCTTTGTGAAATTCGCAGTAGGGTTCTGATCCCCTAGATCTTTGATCTGCTGGCCGATAGGGCTTCTTGTAGCTTGCCCTATCTTTCATGATCTAGATTACTTCTTGCACGATGTCGTCGAGATCAGACTCATGCAAGTCATCGTCCTGCTACTGTTGAACAGCTGCTGTTTGCAAAGACAGAGCTAGCGGCAGCAATGGATCTTGAGCATGATCACGGCTCGGGAAGGAGTATAGATGGAAATGAATCCTTCTCTCCTTCTTTGAGTGAGTTGGGACGTGATTGCGAGGAGACCTTGGAGGATGCTTGCGAGAGGGATCCTCCTCGGATAGAAGCTTGGAGACGAAGCCTGGATTACTCTTTTCACCTCGGATATACGAGTTGGCTAGAGCAATCAACTCTTGATATGTCCTTGGAGCACGGACATTGGCTTCAAATTTGAGAGGCCCTTCACGAAGACCATGGATTAGAGCCACTCTGTACATTTCTTGATCAGTAACTTCGATGTCCAAAATCTCTCTTTGGAATCGATCAACAAACTGAGACCAAGTCTCATTTCCGCGCTGCTTGATCTCAAAGAGGGCTTCAGGACCGCCCTTTCTCTTGGTTGATGTAGAGAATCTGAGAAGAAACTCCCTTCGAAGATCAAGGAAGGAAGTGATGGAGTGAGGATGGAGGCCATAGAACCAGTCCCTCACTTGCCCATCAAAGGAGGTGACAAGGAGCTTGCACTTGGTTGCATCTAAAAGGGTTTTGAGAGCAACGGCTGACTCAAAGGCTTGGAGGTGCTTTACTGGATCTGTCTCTCTAGTGTAGATTGGTAGTCGAGGCTCTCTGAAGTTTGCTGGAGTTGGCTCATGACGAACATTCTCCGCGAATGGTGAAGGTTCTTCTTGCTCTCCTACAGCATAAGGATTAAAGGGAGCATAATCTGCAGCTGCAAAAGAAGCATGAGGATAACAAGGAAAAGTTGCTGCAGGAGGAGCAGGGGCAGGAGCTGAAGGGTAGGGATGACTTCCCTGAAAATTGAGAACTCTAGCAGGACTTCCCCGGGCTGCTTCCCGGAAGAAGTTATGGCGAGCAGCGAACTCTTCATCTTGAGTTCGCAAAGGAGCTGCAGGCCCTTGCGGAAAGGTTGGAGTGTACGGAGGATAGAACGACGGGCAAGCTTGAGAGTAAGCTTGTTGATGCTCTGATGTTGGGGTTGGGTTGATTGGAGCAGCTGGAACAGCTGCTGGATGAGCGTCCAATCGCTGCGTTATAGCAGCAAGAACTTTGTTGATAGCCTGGAACTGTTGAGCATTCTCACGGCGCGTTTGCTCAAGGGCTTCCCAGAGTGGATCTTCATTGGGACTTGGAGCAAGATTCTCAGCTGATTGATGGTCTGACATGGTTAACTGTTGCTTTCACTGCCTGTTCTGATCTGAAGCTCTGCACGTGAGCTGGCGACCACGCTCACCGCACCAAAACTGTTGATGCACGGAAACGGCACCGGGGGCAGAGCTATCACCGAAGGGGTGTTTGGGCTCACAGGCTAGGTGAGGAGGAAGGAGAAGGTTGCGGGGGTAGGGGAGAGGCTTGAGAGAAGAGGCGAGCCTTGATCAACAGAGAGGGTTGATCAAGAGAGGAAGAGGAGGGAGACCAGGAGCGGTCGAGCAGACAGTAACCGCAACGGTTGCGCTTGCAGGTTGATTGCCGAGAAGAGCTGAGCTGAGCTGAGGGCAAGGCTTGCTAAGCAGAGGAGCAAGGCTTGCTGAGCAGAGAAGAGAAGAGGGGGCCGCTAGCAGCGGCAACAACACACTTCGCCCGCCGCGGCCTAAATGCCACTCCTGCGACGGGCTTTCCTTTGATTAAAAGCTAGAGATTACAAGCTTACAAGTACACCTTTACAACAAATCACTAAAGGGGTACAAAGAGAAGCTGGCGGCTAAGAGAGAAGAAAATACCAGAAAGCAGAGAAGAGAAGCTGCCAGAGACTAAGTAAAAGAGTCTGCCAGCTGCTGGAGGACTGGGAAACTGAGTCTGCAAAGTCTGCTGGCAAGCTGCTGAAGAGCTGTGGAGGACTGTGCGGACAGGAAACTGAGTCCGCAGAGCTTGTTGGAAGGGTGATGACGGACTGCGCGAACTGGAAAACGGAGTCCGCAGGGGCTGCTGGCAAGACTTGTCTCCACCTCCCGGCCCCTGAATGAGAGGCACCAGGGGCTATTTATAGGCCCAGGGAAGTTCTTCAAGAAGCGGGGCCCAGTGACATCAGCATGACGACCTGCGCGGACTCCACGGACTGGAAATTTGCGTCCGCCATTATTGAGCGAAGCAGCAGGCTGCAAGAGGCCCTGGAGAGAACTGGAGGCCGCCTCCTAGCGGGCGGCCTGGGCGAACTCCGGGAGGAGTCCGCCCGGCAGGCCGGAGGCCTCCCCCTAGCAGGCGGCCTGGGCGGACTCCGGGTGGAGTCCGCCCGGCTGGCCGGAGGCCGCCCCCTAGCGGGCGGCCTGGACGGACTCCAGGAGGAGTCCGCCCGGCGGATACCGGGGCCACCCCCTAGCGGGCGGCCTGGGCGGACTCCGGGAGGAGTCCGCCCGGCGGATGTCGGGGCCGCCCCCTAGCGGGCAGCCTGGGCGGACTCCGGGAGGAGTCCGCCCGGCGGATGCCGGGGCCGCCCCCTAGCGGGCGGCCTGGGCGGACTCCGGGAGGAGTCCGCCCGGCGGATGCCGGGGCCGCCCCCTAGCGGGCGGCCTGGGCGGACTCTGGGAGGAGTCCGCCCGGCTGGCGGGCAAAGCCCGCCCCGGGTGGGCGGCCTCGACGGACGGCGGCAGGAGGCCGCCGCCCCTCGGGCAGCAGGGAGGCCGCCCCTGGTGGGCGGCCTCGGCGGACGGCGGCAGGAGACCGCCGCCCCTTGGGCTGACTAGGAGGTCCCTCCTAGTGGTGCTGTTGGCCGACTCCTGTAAGGAAAAGCACTGCACGATTAGCGGACCTAACAGCATGTACCGCGAGGGTAAGCCATAGGAATAGCCCGCGGTCCCGCAGGGCACGCGGTTGCTAAGAGACCTAGGCGGACAGGGAAAACTGTCCGCCTACGCTGGGACTTGTCGCGATCGAAAGGGAGAATCTAAGGGTCGCGACTAGCCAGCTGGCCACCTTGGGAAGGATCTCCGATTTGTGGGTTAACAAGCAGCAGTAGGGGCGCCAGGAGGTGAGAATCGAGGAGGTCCTGCCTCGGGCGGAGGAGGATCGTTGTGAAGACCGGGTGGACGTCGGGACCCGAGGGGGGATCGGGGTGATCCATGGGGGGTACGGGTTGAGGCTTCCTGGAGGGCGAGCCTCCACACCATGTATCGCCGGAGCGTTGGCTCCACATCCCAGACCCCACCCCAGAAGAGAGGATTACCTTCTCGAGGAGCGATATGTCGGATCATGAGGATCCATTTTGCGATGCGTTGGTCATCTAGACGACCATCAAAAATTTCAACGTCTCCCGGATCCTCGTCGACAACGGAAGCTCCGTCAATGTCGTCTTTAAGAAGGCGTTTGACGCGATGAAGGTGGAGGCGAAGAGGGTGTTGGCCTCGGATGGGCCCTTGTTTGGATTTTTGGGAGAGAGGAAGGAGGTAGGAGGAGTGGGGCGCCATGTCACCCTGGGGCGCAGTCCAGGAACTGCAAGTTCGTCATTGTGGATACCCCCAACAGCTACAACGCCATCTTCGGGAGGCTCCTCATCAGTGTCTTACGCTGCATCCCCTCATCATTCCATCAATGCTTGAAGTTCAATACCGAGGGGATCCAGGTCCGGGCAAGAGGGGGCTGAGGAGTTGGAGCGGAGGATGGAGGAGACGGAGCAGGAAGCTGGCATGGAGGAGTTGGAGGTGGAGAGCTGCACCGAGGTTGAGGTGGCAGGAGGAGATCGGGAGGAGTCGGCCGAGGCAATGGCCATGGAGGAAGAGGTGGAGGCGGAGGTCCTCATCCCATAGGAGAGGGATGTTGAAGAATGGGGGGAGCAGTCTAGGTTGGAGGTTGCGGAAGTGGTCGTGGAACTGGAGGTTCTCACCCTTGGGGGGAGGGTGGAGAAGATCCGCGTCAGCGGAGGGCTGACCCCGGAGGCTCAAGGCAGGATGTTGATGTGCATCCAGAAGAACGTGGACATCTTTGCATGGTGCGTCACGGAGATGTCGGGGGTTGACGCGGATGTGGCTTGCCACCGCCTCAACCTGGACGCGGAGGCACGCCCCGTCCAACATAAGAAAAGGTCCACCGCGGACAAGCTGGTCGAGCCCATCAGGGAGGAGGTAGGAAAACTTCTCAGGGCCGGCTTCTTATCTGAGATCCAATACCTCGGTTGGGTCTCTAATGTAGTCAAGGTTAAAAAAGGGGACGACCGGTGGCGTATATATATCGACTTTTCTTTGCTTAATAAATCGTGCCCTAAGGATTGTTATCCCTTGCCTCGGATGAACACGCTGGTTGATTCATCCATCAGTTTTTTTGTAATGAGCTTTTTGGATGCGTTTTCAGGTTACCACCAAATCAGGATGCACCCCCCGGACGTCAAGAACGTCTCGTTCATCACGAGTGATGGGTGTTACTGATATAAAATGATGCCCTTTGGGCTGAAGAACGTAGGGGTGACATATCAAAAGATGATGGACATGGTTTTCAAAGAACATAAGGGGAGGAACAAGGAGGTGTATGTAGATGATCTCATGATCAAGAGTCAGGATGTGGACTCTCACCTCTAGGACCTAGAAGAGACCTTTGCCACCCTGCGCAAGTACAAGATGTGATTGAACCCCCTGAAGTGAGTCTTCGGGGCCAGCATGGGGAAGTTCTTAGGGCACCTCCTCACCCCTGCGGGGGTCGAACTAAATCCTGATAAAGTCAAGGCTATCATGGAGCTGGGGTCTCCACGAAACACTAAGGAGGTGCATCAGTTGACAGGGAAGTTGGCAGGGTTAAGAAGGTTCATCTCTCGGGCTAGGGAGAAGTGCTCCCCCTTTTTCAAAACACTAAGGGGTGGCCAAAAATTCGAGTGGACCAAGGAGTGCGAGGAGGCATTCCAGGCCCTCAAGATGCAGTTGACGCGGGCTCCGTTGCTCCAAGGGCCAAAGGAGGGGGAGGACCTATTTTTGTATCTCAGGGTCGGAGCGGAGGCCTTGAGCTGTGTCCTAGTGCGTGAAGAGGGGAAGAAGCAGCTCCCCATATACTACGTGAGCCGGGTCCTGAGAAAATTCGAGCTCTGATATCCAATTTTGGAGAAGCTAGCCTTCGCCCTGGTCATCTCGGCCCGAAAGCTGCGGCCTTATTTCCAGGCACACTCCATCCGAGTGGTGATTGACCATCCCTTCCGCAACATCTTTGAGGGAGTGGAGCATTCTGGCAGGCTGGCCAAGTGGTCGGTGGAGTTGAGCGAGTTCGACATCTCCTTCGTCCCCCGCCTCTCGATCAAGGCTCAAGCGATGGCCGACTTTTTGGCCAATTATGTGATCGAGGTGGCGGATGAAGAGCTCACTCGTCTGACTCCATGGAAGTTGAAGGTAGATGGTGCCTCGGGGAGGCATTCCCTAGGGGTGGGGGTGATCTTGGAGAGCCCCCAAGGAACTAGAATCGAGCAAACGGTGGTGGTGCACTTCCCCATCACCAACAATCAGGCCGAGTATGAGACCGTGATAGCAGGGCTGCGCCTGGCCAGGGAGCTGGGGGTATTGGACGTGGAGGTCCACACCGACTCCATAGTGGTAGCTTCCCAGATCAACGGGGAGTTTGAGGCAAGAGATCCTACCCTGCGGCTATACTTAGCCAAAGTAAAGGGGGTCATTGGCACATTTGAAACATTCTCCATCTGACACGTGCCACGGGAGGAAAATGAACAGGTCGATCAACTAGCGAAGCATGGTCCCCGGGTGGGGGGACTATCACCGACCTATTCCGCCCTTCCATCGAAGAGGAGAGCTCATGGAGATAGATCCTCGGTCCTCGTGGATGGACTCGGTCACAACTTTCCTTTCCACGAGAGAGTATCTGGAGGGGGTGGACAAGAAGAAGCTCAGACACAAGTCGGCGTACTACCTCCTCCGGGACGGGCAGCTGTACATGAAGACTCTCTCGGGGATGCTGGCCCGTTGCGTGGCCGAGAGTGAAGTGCAAAGAATCTTGGAAGAAGTCCACTCCGGGGAGTGTGGGAGTCACTCCGGGAGTATGACCCTGGAAGGAAGGATCGTCAGGCAAGGGTTTTCTGGCCCACCCTGGGCCGCGATGCGACAGAGTTCGCGAGAAGATGCCACAAGTGCCAGCGGTTCGCCCCCCTCCAGCTACAGTCGGCTCAGTGACTAAAGAGTATCACAGCCCCCTGGCCCTTTGCGATTTGGGGAATGGACTTGGTCGGGTTGTTCCCCCAGGCCAGTGGACAGAGGAGATTCCTACTGGTGTTGATTGATTATTTCTCCAAGTGGATGGAGGTGAAGGCATTGGCCAAGGTGACTTCCGAGGTCATCAGGAACTTTATTTGGGGGGAGATCATCTACCATCACGGGCTGCCCCAGGCCATTGTCACGGACAACGAGCCTCAGTTCGCCAGCGCAGAATTCACCAGCTTTTGCGGACAGCTCGGGATCGACCTCAGGTTCGCCTCGGTTCACCACCTCAGGAGCAACGGGCAAGTGGAGGCCGTGAACAAAATTATTGTTAACCTCCTAAAGAAGAAAGTAGAAAATCTGAAGGGGAGCTGGGTGGAGCAACTTCCCGCGGTTCTCTGGGCCCTGAGGACCACCCCCAACACAACAATAGGGGAGACTCCCTTCAAACTCTTCCGCGGATGTGAAGCAGTGTTCCCCATAAAATTTGAAGTCCAAACGCCCCGGGTGGCTGAGGCGGAAGAAGGCAGGGAAGAATGGCCGGCAGAGAACGAGGAAGAGTCGCGGCTCTCTCTTGACATGGTGGAGGAGCTGCGGGACCTCTCCGCCATCCGACAAGAAGAGGTGAAGAGGAGGATGGCCAAGTACTTTGACAAGAACGTCAGAGTCAAGCAGTTTGCGGAGGGGGACCTGGTCCTGAAAAAGGTGGATGCAGCGAGAAGGTCGGCAACCGTGGGGAAGCTCAACCCAGCTGGGAAGGTCCGTTTATTGTAAAAGAGTCATTGAGATCAGGAGGGTATCGACTCCAAAATGTGGAGGGCGAGACCCTAAGTCTCACCTAGAGTGGTGACGACTTGAAACGTTTTTTTCCTTAAAACATGTAAGCAGTGTTTTGATTCTTAGTGAAGTTCTTTGACACGTCAATCCTGTCACAATAGTTTGTACGAAAAGACGAAGTGTACATGGACCCCGAGCAGATCTGCTATCAGGCTCTCACCTAGTTGACAGGGCTGGATGTCACTCGATGGTATCAACTCTGGACCCCGAGCAGATCCCGTTGTTAGGCTCTCACCTAGATGACAGGGCTGGATGTTACTCGGTGTCAACCTCTAGACCCCGAGCAGATCTCGCTGTTAGGCTCTCACCTAGCTGACAGAGATGGATGTCACTTGATGGTGTCAACTCTGGACCCCGAGCAGATCCCGCTGTCAGGCTCTCACCTAGCTGACAGGGCTGGATGTCACTCAGTGTCAACATCTAGACCCCGAGCAGATCACGATGTTAGGCTCTCACCTAGCTGACAGGGCTGTATGTCACTCGATGGTGTCAACTCTGGACCCCGAGTAGATCCAGCTGTCAGGCTCTCACCTAGCTGACAGGTCTGGATGTCACTCGGTGTCAACCTCTAGACCCCTAGCAGATCCTGATGTCAGGTTCTCACCTAGCTGACAGGGCTGGATGTCACTGGATGGTGTCAACTCTGGACCCCGAGCAGATCCCGCTGTGAGGCTCTCAGCTAGCTGACAGGGCTTGATGTCACTTGGTGTCAACCTCTAGACCCCGAGCAGATCCTGCTGTCAGGCTCTCACCTAGCTGACAGGGCTGCATGTCACTCGATGGTGTCAACCTCGGACCCCGAGCAGATCTCGCTGTCAGGCTCTCACCTAGCTGACAGGGCTGGATGTCACTCGGTGTCAATCTCTGGACCCCGAGCAGATCCCGCTGTCAGGCTCTCACCTAGCTGACAAGGTTGGATGTCACTCGGTGTCAACCTCGGACCCCGAGTAGATCCCGCTGTCAGGCTCTCACCTAGCTGACAGGGCTGGATGTCACTCGATGGTGTCAACTCTAGACCCCGAGCAGATCCCACTGTCAGGCTCTCACCTAGCTGACAGGGCTGGATGTCACTCGGTGTCGATCTCGGACCCCGAGCAGATCCCGCTGTCAGGCTCTCACTTAACCGACAGGGCTGGATGTCACTCGGGGAAGTCCTATACTCTCCAGAAGGTGTCCAACAAGTTTGGCATAGTGGGAGAGAGGCTCGGCATAGGCGAGTCAGAACTCGCTAGCTCAGCTCGGCCTCGGCAGAAGGCTGACGAGTCGGGCCCTTGGACCTCGCTGAAGGGAGGCAGACTGAGCCAGGACGCTTCGCCCCCACCCTGTTTGACTTATGAAAATTTTGTGAATTTGGTCTTATATTGATAAGATTAGGGGGAACTCGCAAGCGAGCTGATGGTGGTATGCCCAGTGCGGCGGGTAGTCCATCCCCGGATCATCTAAGATTAGGCAAGCTCTCAAAATGTACTCTCAGGAACGTGCTCTAACAACTATCCTGCTCGCAAAACCTATCTACGCGAGGTCGCCAAGGGAAGTGCTCGCAGGCAAGCAGGGCGCAACAGAAAAGTCCAGAAGAAGATAGAAAAAATATATAATGGACAGAGGTTATATCAAAAATGTATTCCATTAAATAGTGATAGTTACAGATGGAGCTCGCCTCGGCGAGATTACAAAACAAAAGAAAAATACATGATCAACATTTGCCCCCCTCGCCGGATTGGTGATCCTCCCCCCCCCCCCTCTGCCAGACAGGTCCTGGAAGCCCTTCCCGAAGAGCGCGTCATGGTTATCCTCCTTCTCGCTGGGCGTCGTCGCCGGGAACAGGCTCGGCATCAGGTCCCGGACTGAGATCTCCTCGCAACCCTCCACCAACACTCATGTATCCTTCATCATCTGGAGGGTACATTCAGCGGTTTGTATCGAGTTGATCCGCAGCCTCTCAGCGACATCAGCCTCGCCGAAGATCCTCGGGCTCTTATAGGGGAAGGTGGCCTCGACGTCGCGAGGCGGGAAGAAGATCTCCGCCTGGCGGCGGACCTCGCGGCTGAGGCTTGTGTTCTCCTCCATCAGCTTCGCGTTCGTCCCCTCCAGCTCGGCAAGGCGGGCACGCAGCTGGACGATCTCCTCTTCCTGCCCAGCGGCGTGAGCCCGCAACTCCCCAGTAGCCTTGGCATCCTGATAAGAAAGGAAGTACATTAGCAACATAACAGAAAATCCTAAGTAAGAAGGGGAAAAGGATAGGCAACAGCCCGATACTTACCTGTCCGTCGACGGCTTGGGTGAGAAGATTCTCAGCAATGCCAAGCTGCCTCGCCAGGTCGATGGCCTTGTCCTTGGCGACGTTGCGTGCTTGCTCGACCTTCTGGAGGAGGTTGCTGAGGTTGAAGCTGCGGCGGACCACCATGTGGTGGAGCTCCATGGCTCGCATATGGGCCTGCATGCCTTCATGGCCGAGCTGCCGCAGGGGGATGACCTTGTAGTCCTCGACGTCTTCGAGACTATAAAGGTCGAAGCCGAGTGCATAGGCATGACCGGTGGAGAGCTCGCGGTCAGCCCAGGAGGGGTGGAGGGTGGATATGGAGACTCGGTGGGCCATCTTGTCCCACTGGACCATGGGCTCGCCCGCCGAGTCCTTCCACCTCCCCCCAAAGCCGAAGAGGGGGTGTTCCTTCGGCATGGCGGGCTCGCGAGCCGCCTTCTTCACCGCGGGGGGAGCAGAGGTCGCCGCGTGAGGAGCAGGGGTCTCGCCGCCTCCCTGCCCCTTGCCGGTGATCTCTTTGAGCGGGCTCTCCGGCGACGCATCGGGGATGACCTCGAGCGAGCTCATGTATTTGTGGCTTTGTTGATGTTGTGTATGTTGTTTCGCCCGAGGAACCACTATGGCTCTCCTTATCTTTTTTGGTACTTGTGGGCGATGGGGCGGGCTCTACCCCGCATCCTCAGGTCGCCTGTTGCTGGAGGAGGGTTCGGAGAAAGCCGCCTCGAATCGACAGGCCGCCGCCACTGCCTTCTCGCGAGCAAGAGGGTCTGCATATAACCCCGAGTCCGCAAACGGCGGGTTCACGTGGATTAGCCGCTCCCCTGCATAAAATAACTTAGAGAACTTGGAAGATTTCCATGACAATATGATGAGATCGGCAATGGGGAGAGAACAATAACTTCGTCGTGCAGAATGGGGCGGAGCGAGTCAAGGCCCCTTCACAGGATGGCGACCTCGAAGTCCTTGTGGAGGAAGAATTTGTGGAGGTCGGCATCATTGTCAGACACGGTCGGCGGGCGGCAGATTTCCTCGCCTTTCTGCTGGGGGGAGAAAGGGATGTTGTCGAGATCGCCCTTGATGAAGGCGATCTCTGTCATCCAGTTGTGATGCTTGTTCGTGATATCGCGAACCTTGATCAGCGAGCCCATGAAATAGGCGACGTCATCCGGCGTCGCCTTGTAAGAAAAAAGTTTCCTGAATATGGTCAGGTTAAACTCAATCCGCTCCCGGCAGAGAAAGCTCGCGAATGCCACCATCATGGCGATGACGTTCGAGTTCAACTGCGCGAGCACCGCTCCATAGTACTTCAAGATTTGGCGGATTTCTGGCTAGAGGGGGAGTCGCAACCCCACCTCAAAATGCGATATGGGGAAGACGAGTTTGTCGTCATAAAAGGAGTTGATGGCCTCTATAAGACTCCAACCTCCCCCTTACCAAAGAGGTCACCGAGCCTTATGCCCAGAACCGCCGTCTTACGGTGGCACTAACGCAGGAGTTAGCCGACACCGCAACACGCCGATCCTGCCGGCTAACACGATCATATATATATTTAGGCCAATATGAGAAAAGAAATGTAACAAATCTACAAGTCCACAAGCCACATAGTACAATCATATAAATGAAATGCAAAGTACAGCAATAGTCCACAATAGAGTACAGAAAGAAAGAGAAATAAGGGCTTATGCCCAGTACATCAAATCCACTCTCTCTCAAAATAAATAACAGCGGAAGCTATACTAGTGTATCAGATCTCGTCCCACCTGAGGACGCACAGTAGTGGTAGTAGCCTGCTGAAACGGTATCTGCTCCTCAAGTCCTGCCTCCTCGACGTGCTGGTGCTCCATCTCCACGGGCTCCTAAAATAGTTTGGTCACCGACCATTAGTCAAAAAGACTAAGTCGTTTCCTCCGCACCTCGCCCCGCAGCTCCTAGGCACCGAGCGGGAGGACGAAGCGGAGGACAACAAGGGGTAGCAAAGTGGAAGCAGGTGACAGAATCTAACTAGCAATTGTAACAAGTAATAATGATCTACTCTAGCAGTTCTAAGTATGGTACAAGTAGTAAGTAAGAGCAGTGCAGTAAAGAAAGTAAAGAACAGTAGTATGAGCAAGTAAATAAACTAAACTACCAATATACTATTATCACAAAAGTACCCTAACTTATATAAATGCCCATACAAATATATAAGTTAGGATTTCCAGGAAATTTAACTTATCATATAAAAGAGCCCATACTAATTTATATGATAAGGATCTATGAAGCGTATGACCTAATATAAATGAATGTTATGATGCAATTTCATGCACAGGCAAGTGCAACTCACACACAATGACTCTGTGATCACAGACCTTTAGTTCCCACTTTTTGAGAGCTAGCATCACTCTCGGGTACCACCGCTGTGGCTACGGCAGCAGCGGAGCGGGCGTCTCCGCTTCTAGGCCGGTATGCACACTACCAAGCCTTAGACCCCTCTCATACGCCTCTGTGCACGTCCAAGGTGCACTCTAGAGTCTCGCGTACGTACTTTGCTGACAACCCATCAGTCTTGTTGGGTCGGATGTGCGTTATCGGGGATCGTCCTCCAGACCGCAGTGTAAAACAACCCACTGGCCCCTCTAACCCTCACAACCGCCTGGTGCACCGTACTGCCATCGGTGTGACGAACGGCCAGTACCGCATGCCCCGCCACTAGATTTATGCACATGCAAGTATTTCATTCCGAGCCTTACGCTCGCAGGACCAAACCCGTCCTGAAAACCCCAAACCCAACCCGGGTGAGAACGCACAATTGTGCCCTTATACCAATTCCCTCAAACCCTACACGGGTGAGCATATATCCTGAATCTCTCCAACCCCTACACAGGTGAGATGGTACAACAATGCCCTAACCTATTAGACTACTCTTGTCTACGGGTTATTATACTTAGAGGTTTAAGGTTAATCCCAGGACTGCCCCCTATATTCCCTGTGAAGGGCTCTCAAGGGGCACTAGGAACTGTGTTGGGATTACGCCCAGCATTCCCTTTCGCAAGGATATTTATTTTAGTTGATGGCTACCCATGTCTCACCCCAGCTCTCTTTATTGCTCTAGTACAACCCTAGTGACTTAAGGTGTTACCGGGAAACCGACGGTCTTCCGTCGACCCCCACTCCAGTTGCTAACTAAGACTTGCACTTTTGATCCCTCACTAAGACAACTCTACCTACCAGGGTTACTTATGTTGAACTCTCTTATTTCTGCCGATAATCAATCCCCTGGTAACCCCTAAGGCAAGACCTATTTATGTTATATGCAGACCATGTCCTATAATTACCCTAAAAATGTGATCTTCCAAACTTTAAGGCATCTTGCCCCTAAACATTTATCCTAGGGTGGTATGGACTAAAGGAACTACCCTATGAATTCTCATAATTTTCCTTGGCCAAATAATCCTTTAATTAAATCTTTTAAATTAATTACTAGGTCACTTTACACATAAAGTAGTATGATTTAACATCCACTGACCTAGGTAATTTTTCCTAAGTTGTATAATGATAAAATATTGTTGTCTACAGAGTTTCATAATTGTCCTTTAATTATTTATTCTCATTTCTTATTTAATACCAAATTCACATAAATTCCATTTTCCAAATGAAGTATAGGCAATATGTAATCCAAACTTTCAGGAAAATTACAGAACATTTAAAACACTAATTTATGACTATTGGCAGAGTCGCATCAATTTTTATTGAGTAATGGCCTATAGAATTCCATTATAACATATTTACCAAAAATGTCATTATATTAATTTAACAACTAAACATACATCCATTAATTCTGAGAAATTTATACAAAACTAATAATTCCATTTTATAGCAGTAGAATAAATTCCAAAAATTTTTGAGGTGCATATCCATCATTTCAAGAATTAAATGAAATAAGGGTAAAATGAGCAATTTGAGATATCTATTCCAAAAGCTCTTTAAAACAGAGGGATCATATTTTTCCTAAGTCAAATGTAACCTTATATATTCCTTGGCAAAGTTTTAGGATTTGTGCTTGAGGGAAACCTATTTTCCAATTTTATTTCCAAAACAGCTATATTTAAAATAAATTCCAATAAATGGAATTTTTGATTCCAAAAATTCCATGATTAATTTGAGGGATGAAATTTACCCTACTGAACCACTGTAAATAATTCCAAGATCTTTTCATGCAACCATTGGGCTGAATACACCATATTTGAATTTTTGCTATTTGCACACCAAGGCAAAATATGAACTAACACATGCAAGTGGATTCTCCAACATGCAGTGAACCAAAGGTGCTGAAATTTTTATCATGCACCAAGGATGTCCCCATTGACCTACCACCAAGATTTGGGGCCATGGGGAGGTGTAATACTCATATATTTCACTTATTTGTATTTTGATATTTTGGCAAAACTATAGGAAATGTTCTTTAAAAATTCCTAGTTTTTGGCAGGGGCTAAGTATGCCCTAGTCATGCACGTGCCCAAAATATGGAGCCATGGTGACTAATGGTTTGACCAGGGCATCCAATTTAATTTCTGCCCTACTCTAGGACCAGTCCTAGGAGAAATGTCCTACATGACTGTACACTACACCAAATCACATGTTTAAGGTGGCCAATTAAATATAAGACCCTCAGCTACAATTTTCATTGAGAGACTAAGTTCTGTAAATGCCTCTAAGAGGACTAAAATTAACATGCAAAGTGGTTGTAATAATGTGACAGAATCTACACTATTCATCATATATTAATTAAATCATTTAAATATATTGCACGAATCTTAAAGCCTGAAACCGACGGGATCGGTTCATTGTCCCCAATGGTTTGACGGCTACGATTTCATTTTCCTGGACGATGTTGGCTGGCGTTTTCCGGCCAGCTGAGCCACCACCATCGCCGGCGGATATCGCCACCACCTTCGTTAAGGTGGGGGCTAGCGTTTCCCGGTGGTGGGGCCGCCGGAGTTGGCTCCTCCGGCGAACCCGAGCAAGAAGAAAAAGCTCGGTTTTCACCATTTAACTCTCATGGCATCGGGCTCGATTGAGCCCGATATCTCCCTAAATAGATCTAGAAGTCTAGTACAGGAAGAGGTGAGGTGAAACGCACCTGAATTGGGGCTTGGCTGCGGGTCAGGCGGCGGTTTGGCATGGTGGTGGTGCGTCGGCGAGCTCCACCCCTAAAACTCGATTCTCCACCATTCTCCATGATCCAGCACTCGATTTCCACTCCCTTCTGTCTCCTGAAGCTGTTGGTGAGGTCTATTTGGACTGAGGTGGAGTATATGGGGAGGTATTTCCTATGTGAGCTCGATTTGAGCTTTGTTTGCTCCGCCCAGCTGCCAAGTGGCACTCAGCCCTGGTTTTCTGCTGGAAATGAAGAGAGGAGGTCGGCCACCTGGTTTTGGGCAGTTAAAACCATCTGATGGGGTGGCCATGTGGCCACCACTTCCTCTCTTTTCATTTTCTCTTTCCTCCTACCCTTAAAATCCCAATTTTACCCCCTTGCATGTATTCTCTCTCCTGATTTAGAGGGGTAGGTCTGGTCTTGTTCACTTTGGCTGGCCATGGGCCAATTTTGGTGGGCTTGGTCTAAGGGAAGATGGCTTGGTCTTCATTTCACTCCTTAGGTCAATTTGTTGACTTGTTGACTTGGGGAGTTGACTTGGTCAACATGGTTGGTGGGCTGACCCTACTTGGTGGGAATGGGTCTAGTGGCACCACCCAACTTGGGCTGGGTCAAGGGGGTGCCCTACTTAGGCTAATTGGGCTTATGAGTGTGGGTTTGATCAGTTTAAGCCCAAGGTTGACTTTGGTCAACTTGGTTCAAAATGTTGACCTAATGGCATGCCCTAGGGTGCACTTGGATTGTTTTTAGGGTTAGGGCAATGTGGTGGGGTCATGGTGTGGTTTGGGTCCCTGTTTAGGCTAGTTTGACCTAGTTTGACCTGGCCCTATAGTGGGCCCCATATGGCTACAACTCACTACCTAGGGTCAAACCTAGCTAAAACCCTTGACACTCATCCCATGCCTAACCCAATCTAAGTGGAAGGGGCCTAGAAGTAACATGGGATGTTACAAATTCCAACAACCAAGAAAAACAATTTCGTCCTCGAAATTTAGGTTCGGTTTACGGGGTTTATTTGCAAGATTTATAATAAATTTTTAACGTGTAAACTAAAATATACCTGAGGTGAACAGCTCCGGATGTCGCTCCAGCATTAGATCCCTCGGCTCCCAGGTGTGCTCCTCCCGTACATGGTTGGACCACAACACCTTCACAAGAGGAACCTTCTTCTTCCGCAACACTCGGACGGCTGTATCGTCAATCCGGATCGACTCCAATCTAACTGATCTATCAGGCTCTATCGGTTCGGCTGTAGTAGTAATGTGCTGCTCCGGCTGAAGGAGAGCTCTTCGCAAGGAAGAGACATGGAAGACGTCATGTAATGCACCCAACTCCGGTGGCAGCTGCAGTCTGTAAGCTAAGGGGCCGATCCGCTCCAGGATCAAGTATGGCCCCATGTATCGTGGACTGCGCTTCTTGTGCCTCGCACCCGAGAGACACCGTGTACTGGACGTATCTTCAAGAAAACTCTGTCCCCAACCTGGAACTCCACCTTCCGGTGTCGAGCATCATAATACTTTGTCTGCCTGCTCTGGGCCTCTAGTAGCTGATCCCTGATCAAACGAATCTGAACCTCAGTATCATCTATATAATCTGATCCAAGAGCCCTGGTGTCTACATCCTGAACCCATGATAGCGGTGTCTAGCACTTCCTCCCATAAAGTGCCTCATATGGAGCCATCCTGATGCTAGCCTGGTGGCTGTTATTGTACGAGAACTCAATCAGTGGCAGCAGCCTCTCCCAAAGCTTCCCCGTATCCAATATGCATTGTCTAAGTAGGTCCTCCATGGTCCGGATGGTCCGCTCGGTCTGTCTGTCGGTCTGCGGGTGGAAGGCTGTACTAAAAGTAAGCCGAGATCCCAAGTAAGCATGCACGGCCCTCCACTCGCTCGAAGGAACCGTCCATCACGGTCCGAACATCGACCTGGGAATGCCATGATATCTGACGACTGCTCCACAAATAATCTCACCAGAACTGCAACTAGGGCATCCTTCCGAACTGGAATAAACCGCGCTACCTTGTCAGTCTATCCACTATAACCCATATAGAATCATACCCAGAGTGGGAGCGAGGCAAACCGTGTACAAAATCCATAGCAATGTCCTCAAACTTCCACTCTGGTACTGGCAGTGGCTGTAGTAAACCTCCTGGCTCTTATATTCCGCCTTCACGCGCTGACACGTCTCGCAGAATGTCACAAAATGAGTGATCTCCCTCTCATCCCAGGCCAATACATAGACCTCCGCAAATCTGCCCACATCTTGGTGATGCCGGGATGCACTGAAAATCTGGAGCAATGAGCCTCTCTGAGTATGTCCTCCTGGATACTGCCTCCTGTGGGTATGTAAATGCGTCCACGGAATCGAAGAAGATCATCCTGTATCGTGTAGTCCTCAACCTTTCCCCTTTCTAGGGCGCTAAAAATCGGCTGTAATGCAGCATCCTGCCTCTGATGTGTTCGGATGCGCTCTCGGATGTCATCACTACTGATCACTGAGCTCAAATACTCACGATATACCACTGGCTCGGCCTCAGATACCATGGTAATGTGCATGTCCTCCATCATCCGCAGTAGTCTATAGCTATCAATCATGGGCTCCGATCCAGAAGTGTCGGGCCTCCTACTCAAGCATTGCTGCTTGTGTTCGCTTCCCGGATGGTAGTGGATCTTGTAATCATAATCACAGAGGAATTCCAGCCATCTCCTCTGTCGTAGGTTAAGTCCTTCTGCGTATCGACATATTTGAGATTCTTGTGATCTGAATAAATATCACAATGAATCCCGTATAGGTAAGCCTCCATATCTTTAGGGCGAATACCACAGCCCCGAGCTCTAAGTCATGTACGGGATAGTTTGCTCATGCTTCTTCAACTGTCTCGAATCATAAGCAATAACATGTTCATGCTGCATCAAGACAACACCCATCCCCTGGTACGAGGCATCAGTGTAAATCTGAAATCCTTCACTCCGGATGGAAGCGCAAGAATAGGTGATGAGATGAGGTCGGTTCTTCAGCTCCTGAAATGCGCCTCACACTGCTCTGTCCAGGTAAACTCAGTATCCTTCCTTGTCAAAGTCGTGAGGGGGAGGGCTATCCTCGAGAACCCTCTCACAAACTTCCGATAGTACCCTGCCAAACCCAGGAAGCGCGATATCGGATGCTGTCTTTGGGTCGTGGCCAATCCCTTACTGCCTCTATCTTGGCTGGGTCCACTGCTAATCCAGCCCCACTGATCGTGTGTCCCAAGAAAGCACTCTGGAGCCAGAACTGGCACTTCGAAAACTTTGCGTACAGCTGGGGACTCCCTTAACCTCTGCAAGACCTGCGCCAGATGCTCTGCATGCTCCTCTGAGTCCGTGAAATATATCAGAATGTCGTCGATGAATACAATCACGAAGCGGTCTAAGAAGGGCTCGAATACACGGTTCATTAGACTCATGAACGCGGCAGGGGCATTCGTGAGCCCAAAAGGCATCACCGTGAACTCGTATAATCCGTAGCGTGAACTGAATGCCGTCTTCGGTATATCCTCTTCCCTGATGCGGAGCTGGTAGTAACCGGATCACAAATCTAGCTTAGAGAACCAGAAGGGCCCTGTAACTGGTCAAAAAAGCTCATCCGAGGTAGTGGGTAGCTATTACGGACCGTCAACCGGTTCAGCTCCCGGTAATCTATGCATAACCGTAACGATCGTCTTTCTTCTTCACAAATAGAACTGGCGCTCCTCATGGAGATGAACTAGGCCGCACAAATCCTGATTCAACTAGCTCCTGAAGTTGAGTCCTGAACTCTGCTAACTCCCGGGGAGCCATCCTGTAAGGTGCCCGGGACACCGGCATCGCTCTCGGACTAGTTGGATCCGAAATCCACGACTCTGGCTGGTGGTAGCCCGGGCAATTTCTCCGGAAATACGTCGGGGAAATCCCGGATCACCGGAACATCTAAAATAGAAGTCTCTGTCCCCAACATCTCAAAGCAGATAAGGTAAACTTCTTTCGCCTACTAGTGGGCCTCACAGCCTTACAGAAGATATCAATGTATGGCAGATGGGCTGAATACCTTCGATGATAACATGAGAGTCGTCATGCCTTAGCGTGATCCTTCTTGATGGACAATCGATCTGAGCATGGTTTCGATGTAACCATGTCATGCCCAAAATCAAGTCAAAGTCCTGCAGCTTCAGAATAGTTGTCGGCGCCTCAAATTCCTTGCCGACAATCTCGGCTCTATATCACATGTGCAGTGGTCCGCAGCTCTGACCCATCGGGTAGACGCACCCTCATCTCTAGCCCAGGAAATCTCTCCACGCCTTCGAGTCCGTCTATGAAGGCCTCGGATACGAACGAGTGTGAAGCACCCGTGTCGAAGAGAGTATGAGCGGGCTTGCCGCTGATCATAACTATGCCTGAGGTTTTGTTTACGTTAAAATTAATTGGTATCTTATAGCTCTAGGTACTATATAATTGAAAATTCAAGAAATTTAATTATTAACTTTAAGTACCTGTGATAACCTCCTCTGGGTTCCTCTGCTCTGTGAGGTCCAAGGCGTATATCTGCTCCTGCTCACGTCTCCTGCCGTGATATCCCCGGCCTCGTCCTCGTCCTCGGCCTCGGCCCTGCTGTACTGGGGCCACTGGAGATGGAGGAGGAGGAGGATGGAATCGATGGGGGCACTCCGACCTGATGTGCCCGGGCTGGCGGCATCCGTAACAAACTACCTATCGGCGGCCACGGTCATCCTGTCTCCTCGGATCATGCATCTGTAGAGGTGGGGGAGCCAATGCTGGAGGAGGCCACTGCTCCTGCCTGAAGTTGGGACGACGACATCCCCCACCCTTCCTGTATCCGATGGTCCTGCCTCTCTGAGAGCCCCTACTGCTCTCTCCTGATGTCGACCCATCAAATGGTCTCTTCCCTCCGGCTCGCACCATCAGCTGGTCAGCCTCCAGCTTCTTCACCATCTCAATGATCTGCCTAGAGGTGCCATGAGAAATAAATAGCAAGGCCTGCCTCAAATCATCCCTGAGACCCCGGTAGAACCTCTTGGCATACCTCCTATCATCTGTATCCTGAATCCCTGCGAACCTGGCCAAATGAGAGAACTCTCGCTGATACTCGATCACTGATCTAGTACCCTGCCTGAGGTTCAAAAACCTCTCCTCCAAGGCATCTCTGTCCGTAGCAGAGACGAAGTGCTCCAGAAATACATTGCCAAACTCCTCCCATGATATTTCTGACAGCTCAAAGTCCGCATATGTAGACTCCCGCACTGATTTCCACCATCTCTTCGCATGAGCCTCTAGTGCAGATGTGGCTAGAGGTACTGCCTGACCGACCGGGCAGCTGATGCCTACTAAGATCTCGTGTATGGCCTCCAGCCATTCCTCCGTCTTTACCGCATCCTCTGTCCCACGGTACACTGGTGGGGACAGGCTCTTGAATGCACTCAGCCAGCTCGACCCCGGATTTGGCTGTGGAGCCGGGACTTGCTGGGATCTGAAGGCATCCAGAATCGCCATCAAGGTCTGCCCCATCTCCGTATGTAGGAATGGAGTGGCAGCTGGAGGTGGAGGAGCCACATTTTGCGGCGCGGCGACCTGTGGAGGTTGTATAAAGGTAAGGTTGGAACAAAACTGTCCTAACTCATTATACTTTGTGGACTATTTTATGTGACTTTTACACATGGTTCACCACGGCTTCCGCTGCATAGTTTGTCCGCAAACTGCTGCTCGGGCGGGGGTGATCCGATGTTGTGGACTTCTTTCTCATATGATTGTTGGTCAAGTGATACCAGTTTGTATCAGTCAACACCTGATACCAGTTTGTAAGACTCCAACCTCCCCCTTACCAAAGAGGTCACCGAGCCTTATGCCCAGAACCGCCGTCTTACGGTGGCACTAACGCAGGAGTTAGCCGACATCGTAACACGTCAATCCTGCCGGCTAACACGATCATATATATATTTAGGCCAATATGAGAAAAGAAATGTAACAAATCTACAAGTCCACAAGCCACATAGTACAATCATATAAATGAAATGCAAAGTACAGCAATAGTCCACAATAGAGTACAGAAAGAAAGAGAAATAAGGGCTTATGCCCAGTACATCAAATCCACTCTCTCTCAAAATAAATAACAGCGGAAGCTATACTAGTGTATCAGATCTCGTCCCACCTGAGGACGCACAGTAGTGGTAGTAGCCTGCTAAAACGGTATCTGCTCCTCAAGTCCTGCCTCCTCGACGTGCTGGTGCTCCATCTCCACGGGCTCCTAAAATAGTTTGGTCACCGACCATTAGTCAAAAAGACTAAGTCGTTTCCTCCGCACCTCGCCCCGCAGCTCCTAGGCACCGAGCGGGAGGACGAAGCAGAGGACAACAAGGGGTAGCAAAGTGGAAGCATGTGACAGAATCTAACTAGCAATTGTAACAAGTAATAATGATCTACTCTAGCAGTTCTAAGTATGGTACAAGTAGTAAGTAAGAGCAGTGCAGTAAAAAAAGTAAAGAACAGTAGTATGAGCAAGTAAATAAACTAAACTACCAATATACTATCATCACAAAAGTACCCTAACTTATATAAATGCCCATACAAATATATAAGTTAGGATTTCCAGGAAATTTAACTTATCATATAAAAGAGCCCATACTAATTTATATGATAAGGATCTATGAAGCGTATGACCTAATATAAATGAATGTTATGATGCAATTTCATGCACAGGCAAGTGCAACTCACACACAACGACTCTGTGATCACAGACCTTTAGTTCCCACTTTTTGAGAGCTAGCATCACTCTCGGGTACCACCGCTGTGGCTACGGCAGCAGCGGAGCGGGCGTCTCCGCTTCTAGGCCGGTATGCACACTACCAAGCCTTAGACCCCTCTCATACGCCTCTGTACACGTCCAAGGTGCACTCTAGAGTCTCGCATACGTACTTTGCTGACAACCCGTCAGCCTTGTTGGGTCGGATGTGCGTTATCGGGGATCGTCCTCCAGACCGCAGTGTAAAACAACCCACTGGCCCCTCTAACCCTCACAACCGCCTGGTGCACCGTACTGCCATCGGTGTGACAAACGGCCAGTACCGCATGCCCCGCCACTAGATTTATGCACATGCAAGTATTTCATTCTGAGCCTTACGCTCGCAGGACCAAACCCGCCCTGAAAACCTCAAACCCAACCCGGGTAAGAACGCACAATTGTGCCCTTATACCAATTCCCTCAAACCCTACACGGGTGAGCATATATCCTGAATCTCTCCAACCCCTACATGGGTGAGATGGTACAACAATGCCCTAACCTATTAGACTACTCTTGTCTACGGGTTATTATACTTAGAGGTTTAAGGTTAATCTCAGGACTGCCCCCGGTATTCCCTGTGAAGGGCTCTCAAGGGGCACTAGGAACTGTGTTGGGATTACGCCCAGCGTTCCCTTTCGCAAGGATATTTATTTTAGTTGATGGCTACCCATGTCTCACCACAGCTCTCTTTATTGCTCTAGTACAACCCTAGTGACTTAAGGTGTTACCGGGAAACCGACGGTCTTCCGTCGCCCCCACTCCAGTTGCTAACTAAGACTTGCACTTTTAATCCCTCACTAAGACAACTCTACCTACCAGGGTTACTTATGTTGAACTCTCTTATTTCTGCCGATAATCAATCCCCTGGTAACCCCTAAGGCAAGACCTATTTATGTTATATGCAGACCATGTCCTATAATTACCCTAAAAATGTGTTCTTCCAAACCTTAAGGCATCTTGCCCCTAAACATTTATCCTAGGGTGGTATGGACTAAAGGAACTACCCTATGAATTCTCATAATTTTCCTTGGCCAAATAATCCTTTAATTAAATCTTTTAAATTAATTACTAGGTCACTTTACACATAAAGTAGTATGATTTAACATCCACTGACCTAGGTAATTTTTTCTGAGTTGTATAATGATAAACTATTGCTGTCTACAGAGTTTCATAATTTTCCTTTAATTATTTATTCCCATTTCTTATTTAATACCAAATTCACATAAATTCCATTTTCCAAATGAAGTATAGGCAATATGTAATCCAAAATTTCATAAAAATTACAGAACATTTAAAACACTAATTTATGACTATTGGCAGAGTCTCATCAATTTTTATTGAGTAATGGCCTATAGAATTTCATTATAACATATTTACCAAAAATGACATTATATTAATTTAACAACTAAACGTACATCCATTAATTCTGAGAAATTTATACAAAACTAATAATTCCATTTTATAGCAGTAGAATAAATTCCAAAAGTTTCTGAGATGCATATCCATCATTTCAAGAATTAAATGAAATAAGGGTAAAATAGGTAATTTGAGATATCTATTCCAAAAGCTCTTCAAAACAGAGGGATCATATTTTTCCTAAGTCAAATGTAACCTTATATATTCCTTGGCAAAGTTTTAGGATTTGTGCTTGAGGGAAAACCTATTTTCCAATTTTATTTCCAAAACAGCTATATTTAAAATAAATTCCAATAAATGGAATTTTTGATTCCAAAAATTCCATGATTAATTTGAGGGATGAAATTTACCCTACTGAACCACTGTAAATAATTCCAAGATCTTTTCATGCAACCATTGGGCTGAATACACCATATTTGAATTTTTGCTATTTGCACACCAAGGCAAAATATGAACTAACACATGCAAGTGGATTCTCCAATATACAGTGAACCAAAGGTGCTGAAATTTTTATCATGCACCAAGGATGTCCCCATTGACCTACCACCAAGATTTGGGGCCATGGGGAGGTGTAATACTCCATATATTTCACTTATTTGTATTTTGATATTTTGGCAAAAACTATAGGAAAATGTTCTTTAAAAATTCCTAGTTTTTGGCAGGGGCTAAGTATGCCCTAATCATGCATGTGCCCAAAATTTGGGGCCATGGTGACTAATGGTTTGACCAGGGCATCCAATTTAATTTCTGCCCTACTCTAGGACCAGTCCTAGGTGAAATGTCCTACATGACTGTACACTACACCAAATCACATGTTTAAGGTGGCAAATTAAAGATAAGACCCTCAGCTACAATTTTCATTGAGAGACTAAGTTCTGGAAATGCCTCTAAGAGGCCTAAAATTAACATGCAAAGTGGCTGTAATAATGTGACAGAATCTACACTATTCATCATATATTAATTAAATCATTTAAATATATTGCACGAATCTTAAAGCCTGAAACCGACGGGATCGGTTCATCGTCCCCAATGGTTTGACGGCTATGATTTCATTTTCCTGGACAATGTTGGCTGGCGTTTTCCGGCCAGCTGAGCCACCACCACCGCCGGCGGATATTGCCACCACCTTCGTTAAGGTGGGGGCTAGCGTTTCCCGGCGGTGGGGCCGCCGGAGTTGGCTCCTCCGGCGAACCCAAGCAAGAAGAAAAAGCTCGGTTTTCACCATTTAACTCTCATGGCATCGGGCTCGATTGAGCCCGATATCTCCCTAAATAGATCTAGAAGTCTAGTACAGGAAGAGGTGAGGTGAAACGCACCTGAATTGGGGCTTGGCTGCGGGTCAGGCGGCGGTTTGGCTTGGTGGTGGTGCGCCGGCGAGCTCCACCCCGAAAACTCGATTCTCCACTATTCTCCATGATCCAGCACTCGATTTCCACTCCCTTCTGTCTCCTGAAGCTGTTGGTGAGGTCTATTTGGACTGAGGTGGAGTATATGGGGAGGTATTTCCTATGTGAGCTCGGTTTGAGCTTTGTTTGCTCCGCCCAGCTGCCAAGTGGCACTCAGCCCTGGTTTTCTGCTGGAAATGAAGAGAGGAGGTCGGCCACCTGGTTTTGGGCAGTTAAAACCATCTGATGGAGTGGTCATGTGGCCAACACTTCCTCTCTTTTCATTTTCTCTTTCCTCCTACCCTTAAAATCCCAATTTTACCCCCTTGCATGTATTCTCTCTCCTGATTTAGAGGGGTAGGACTGGTCTTGTTCACTTGGGCTGGCCATGGGCCAATTTTGGTGGGCTTGGTCTAAGGGAAGATGGCTTGGTCTTCATTTCACTCCTTAGGTCAATTTGTTGACTTGTTGACTTGGGGAGTTGACTTGGTCAACATGGTGGGTGTGCTGACCCTACTTGGTGGAAATGGGTCTAGTGGCACCACCCAACTTGGGCTGGGTCAAGGGGGTGCCCTACTTAGGCTAATTGGGCTTATGAGTGTGGGTTTGACCAGTTTAAGCCCAAGGTTGACTTTGGTCAACTTGGGTCAAAATGTTGACCTAATGGCATGCCCTAGGGTGAACTTGGATTGTTTTTAGGGTTAGGGCAATGTGGTGGGGTCATGGTGTGGTTTGGGTCCCTGTTTAGGCTAGTTTGACCTAGTTTGACCTGACCCTATAGTGGGCCCCATATGACTACAACTCACTACCTAGGGTCAAACCTAGCTAAAACCCTTGACACTCATCCCATGCCTAACCCAATCTAAGTGGAAGGGGCCTAGAAGTAACATGGGATGTTACAGCCTCCCCCTCCCTCGGTCGGCGCGCCTCGAAGCCCGGCGGAACATGGTCGCCGACGAATTCGGCGAGCTCGGCCTCGCTAGTGTTTTCCTCAAAGAAGTTGTAATCCCTGAAGTGTTGGGCGCACTTGGAACGACCGTCGGCGTCGGGATTGGTCTTGTCCATGCTCACAAAAAGAGGGGTGGAGCGCCAGTACGAAGAAGGGGCACGGGAAGAGAGTGAAAAAGCAGGCAGTTAAGGCGGAAGTACGAGGTTGGTGGGGGGGGGCTATTTATAGAAAAAGGAATCTGGGTCCAAGCTGTCCAAGCTGTCCAATCGGCCCAGCTCGCCATCCCAGCTCGCAAACCCCTAGCTCGCCGACCTCCGACGCGTTCCATCCCAGGCCAAGTTAAATAAGAAGCAATATAATAATTATTATTATTCGAATACGAGACACATCTAGGAATGTTTGAAGTTATTATAGCAATCAAATGCAGGAATAAGAAAGCAGGGCGCGCGGACAGGGGGTCACTAGGAGGCGAGTGTCGGTCGGCTCGGCAAGGGAGCCGTCTTCTATCTACCCCGGCCTCGCATCCCCCGTCCCCCAGACTGTCGCGGGAAGAGAAGCTCGCGGATCCTCCTCGAATTCCTCTGAGCCACCGAGAGGTCGTCATCGATCTCATCTAGAAGCCGGGAAGGAGACGTCATCTCGCCAGCCTGGTCACCTCGCACCTCGTCATCGAGACACACGTAGTCGCGTTGTAACGCCTCGTTGACTTCCTGCACCTCGCACAGCCGGCGCACACGTTTCTTGAAGAGCTTGATCCCCCTCCTCGTCAGCTCGTCATTCTCCACTTCAGGGCCTAGGTACGAGTCCAGCGAGCTCGGGGAGGGGAGAGTAGTGGGCTATCTGCAAAGACTCCTCTGCTGCGGATTGGCTGGGGGGAGCAGTGAAGACAGAAGCATCAGCAAGGGGAGGTGTGATGGAAAATCACATGACAAGAATCCAAGGCCGAGTTTACCTGACGAGCTCGACATCTCCAAGGAGGTGCGGGGAGGGACAAACCTCAGGTCCTTCACGCGGCCTGGGCGGCGGGTTCCCGGTGAGAGGAGGTCGAATCCCAGAATGGGGATGGTTTCCACACCCGCCCCCGTGGTCACGATAGGTTGCTGAGGGGAAGGGCACGAACCGACGAGTTCGGCTTCTGCGAGCCCACCCCCAAGGTCCCGACGGGGGGGGGGGGGGGGACGGGTCCCGGGGACGATTCTCTGGAGTTCTGAATCGCGAGTCGCCAGGTGCGGTCTTGGCTCGCGGGGTGGAGACTCGCGGCGTGGTGCCCTCCATGCCATCCAGCTGCCCGCCCGGGCCGTCATAGAGGTCAACAATATCTTTGCCCTTGTCAGGGGGAGGCAGATTGGACGAGCCTGCCCCATGCTCCAGGGCTGTCCTCAGATCATCATAAATGGGCTCGGCCGCCGGAGCAAATGGATTCACCCTCTTGGCGGAGTTGGGTTCGGTCGAGCTACCCTGCGGGACGGCGGTTGGAACCGCAGTTAGGGCGGCTACACGAGCAACCGAGGTCTGGCGAACCCGGGCGAGCCGATCTTGAATCTCCTTTGGGATCGACATCTCGGCAGGGCTAGAACATAGGGAATGTCAAGAGTCAGGCAGGTATGCAGGTGTATATATATAGCCACAGGTGGACCCCACCCGAAGATTCTCTCTGGTTCACCCCGCACTCGCCGAACACTTGGGGTTGGATGTTTCTTTCCGAGCTTTGCCAAGCTCAAAAAGAGCGGGGATTGTGTACAAACCCGTATCCGGCGAGTGGGGTCGCCCGGAACCAGACCGGCCGGTTCAGATCACCCAGGCCCCAAGCGAGCTTTGTAGAGAAATCCGAGTCCGAGCTCGGCATTCGTCGACCCCGAGCTCGGCATTCGCTGAGCCAAATCTGGGTTTCGTCGAACTGAGCTCGACTAATGGAGGCCGATCGAAGGGCGAGCTTAGTATCCCAGCTCGCACTTGCCCTAACGAGCTCGGCAGACAGCAGGCGAGCAGGATCTTCAGGGGTGGCCGAGCTCCTCAGTTCGCTCAGGTCTATAAGGTATTTTTTACTATTTTGCCCCCGCTGGTCTGCCCAGAGCCTTTCAGAACAGCAGAGTTATGCTGTTGGCAGGCCAACCTGGACTGCACATAGCCGTTCAGGACAGCGGAAGTTGGTTATTTGCAGGCCGTTTTCAGAAATCTATAAATAGGACCCAAGGGGTACCTCAGAAAGCATGCTTCTTGTGCCCTCTTGCTTCATCTCTCAAGCGCTTTCTGAGGATACCTTAGCTCGGCCTTTGGCTAAGGAGGGAAGCGCTCTAAGATCTTCCGGGTGTGTGGTGGGTCCTCCCACCGAGCCCTTGGGTCAGTCCTTCTTTGCTTCCCTTATTGTTTTGCTTGCATGAGAGAAATAGGTGCGCGATCACCCCTTCCCCAAGGGTGAACTCCACAAGAGACCGAGTTCTCGGTTTCAACAATAAGCGAAACGCATCAGGTGGTTTCTAAATATCAAATTAGAGTTACACTCTATTATGCCAGGAGTATTGGGTAGGTATATGCCCTTCTTAGCATTATGACAGAATCATTTAATCAAATATATGAGCAGAATTTCTCTTAAATTTTTCAAATTATATATTCTAAGAATATGCTTGCAAAGAATGTCTCTAGTCTCGAAACCTCTGCATGAACAAGTGCTCTCATTGGTCTTAGAATTATAGCTAACAAACCATCGTTTGTCATCATTATCATCACAGAGCTTTGTAACGTATAAATAATTATTTTCATCATGTCTCGTTTCATCCACTACACATACGCCCGCAGCTCCCTCCATGAAAGTTTGTTCAAATCTATCAAACATTTTGCTTGTGTAGAACTTAGACACATGTTTAAGCATCGCACAACTTCTGACCTTTAAGCTTACAGTCCCTTGCTTGCATCTAAAATCTTCGTCTCGTTCTCCTCTCCGCCAAGATCCCACCAATTTCTTCAACCCCATGAAACACTCTACCAGCATATTAGTTGCCTTCGAACATCCATGCAATCCATTATTGGCAGATTCGCTTCGTTGTGTTGACAATATACCAAGATCTAACACATCCTTGTTGAAGGCTATAGATCAGTTCCTCCTTGCTCTATGTAAATCCCCCAACCATTGGTTTTCTTGCAAGTTTCCTCTGTTAATCATCTCATTCCAGTATCTATCAAACTCGAGCTCACTGTCGCACTTACTCATGCATTGATAAAAAAGCTCGCTGACACTTTTCTCATTATTAAAGCATGAGACTTTTGAAGGCGCTTTCTTGGAGATATGTCACTGACATAAACGATGACGGGTCCCGGTAAATATCTTTCAATAGCAACAGTCATAGCTTAGTTTTGATCCGTGAATATAGTTGTCGGTAGTTTGCCACCAATAAATTTCATAAATGCGTTGAAGACCCAACAAAATGAATCGATGGACTCCTCAGAAATAAAAGCACCACCAACAAATACATTCTCTCAGTGATTATTGATGGCGATAAATGGTGCACAAGTCAAGTTATACTTATTCAATCTGTATGTTGTGTCAAAGATAACTACGTCATTGTAGCAGTCATAATCGATTTTGCTTTGCCCGTTCATCCAAAAAAAACTTGTCAATCTATTCAACTCATCAGTACGAACATCATACGAGAACATGTTATCCTCCAACTATTTTTCCTGTAGAATCTTCAGCAAACTACACTACAACAAATAACTTCTACCGCGGCGTTTTATTTGCGGCGCTTATGAAAGCGCCGCCATAAGTTTTTGATTTCGCGGCGTGTTTTGATGAAAAACGTTGCTAAAAATATACAATTTTTTTGGCGGCAATGTTTCGTGCACGCGCCTATTATAATATAGGATTTGGCGGCATTTTCTTATATAAACGCCTCTAATTAAAAGACTAAAATATTTATAAGCCCTCAAAAAATCAAAGGTTATTTAGGGCTCCTTTTTTACTCCCGATATATTTTCAGGGTGAGTTTTAGGTCTCCGCTGAACCCTCCATCTCCACGTCGCCGCTGCCGAATCCTCCATCTCCAGGCCGCCGCCGCTGAACCCTCCATCTCCAGGCGCCGCCGCCGCTGAACCCTCATCTCCAGGCGTCGTCGCCGCAGAGCCCTCCATCTCTAGCCGCCGCCGCCGAACCCTACATCTCCAGGCCGCCGGCGCCGCCGAACCCTCCAACTCTAGGTCGCCGTCGCTGCCGAACCCTCCATCTCCAGACTGCCACCTTCGTACAGTCCATCTCCAGGCTGCCAAAAGAAGGGAACTCCCTCTCTAACTCCAGGTCAAATCTTTTGTGCCTCATATCTCTCTCAATCTAATAACAATCCTTGTTAATATACTCATATAGAGATTATCCTATAAGATTCAAAACCTATAGCCCGTATCATATCATGATAATATTTGTATGAGCAGGAATGTGGCAAAAATTAGATCTTTAGCCTTGACTTCGTCATCAGTAGGCTGTAGGAATTGGAAAGAATAGAAGCAAGCCATTTTTTTGTTTGACAGAGTCCTGCAAGTGAATATAAGATTGTTGTTACTCAATTCTCTATCTTGTACTCTAGTTTCACTTTGATGTTGTTGCTAATTTTACAGGCTTGGATTTAAGGCGAAGTATTTTTATTTTCTGCATATAAATCCAACCATCTTCCTCTTAGTTTTGAGGGCTGAAAATTAGAGTTGAATGGTAGAATCTGTATTGCCTTAAGTCCAATTCTTATCGAAATTGAACTTGAGCCAATTCCAGTTACTATTTCTTAATTTCTTACAAATGCACATTCTTAAATGAAACAAAAAATTATGTATGAAAAAGTAAGTACATATTTCATTAATATGGTAAATGTTTTTTTTTTGAAAAAAAACCATTTTATGATGTTGACATCAAGGCTCTGTTTGACGTGAATTATTTGAAGATGCACACTGTTGCTTCCAAAAAATTGGTGTGTTCATTGATTTATTCACGTTGTTTTTAAGATTATATATATATAACATACTTATTTCAATCTAATTAGTATGTTCATTTCATTTATTTATGTAGGTACACATCAAAATATTTTTACCAGAAATGAATAAAAAATGGATGAAAGAGCCACGTCACTCAAAAATTTATGTAGAAGGCATGAAATACTTGCTAGATTTATTCTATAGATATACACCAGTTGGAGAAAAATGTCTGTGCCCTTGTAGAAAGTGTGTAAATATGAAGTCGTGGTATCGAGAAGAGGTAGAGGGGCATCTAGTATGGAATGACATTATTAAAAACTATACATATTGGATGTACCATGATGGTCGATTATCTTACACAGAGATCCAGCCTAGTATCATCTCTTCTTCTACTTTAAACATTCTTAACACCTCTAATAACTCTACTGATCTCATTGATGATCTGTTGCATGCGGCCATCCCTAACTTGACACATGCTGAGAATGTGGATGAACAAGAATTCAGGAATGATCATTGCGGTGAAGATGAGACATTTGATTGTCCTCAAGCTCCCAACATTTTAAACGACAATAGTTTATATATGTCTCTTTTGGAGGAAAATAAACCATTATGGGAAGGATGCTTAGAGTACACAAAATTATCCTTTTTGTTAAAGCTTATGCATATTAAAACACTTGAAAATTGGAGTAATGTACACTTCAGTATGTTGTTGAAGACACTACAAGGCGCAATTCCAGGTGGACATGAAACTTTACCTTCTAACTATAATGATGCCAAGAAAATTATTTTTAAATTAGGCCACAATTACATTAAGATTGATGCATGTGAAGATGATTGCTCATTATTTTGGGGATCACACAAAAATAACAGTACTTGCTATGTGTGCGAGAAGTCGCGATGGGTTGAAGGAGCTGAAAGTCAATTAGTTCACAAGTCAGGAAAACGTAAGCAACAAGATATGAGGATTTCAAAAAAGATCCCCACAAAAGTTTTCCATTACTTTCCATTGAAAGAGCGTCTAAAAAGATTATTTCTTTGTAAACAAACAGCTGAAATGATGCAATGGTATGCCAAAGAGCCTAACCATGATAATTTAATGCACCACCCTAGAGATGGCTTAGCATGGAAAGATTTTGATCGAAGACATCCAGAGTTCTCCAGTGAATCTCGCAATATTCGCATCGCTCTTGCCACAGATGGTTTTAATCCTTTTGGTGATCTTAGTAGCACACATAGTACATGGCCAATTATGTTAGCCATATATAATGTGCCACCTTGGGAGTGCATGAAGAAAAGGTCTATCATCATGTCAGGTCTGATACCTGGTCCGAAAATGTCTGGTAATAATATTGATGTTTATCTGCAACCAATAATAAAAGAGTTGAAGGAGTTATGGGAAGAGGGTATAGAAGTGTTTAATGCTTCAGAGGGGAAAAAGTTTAGACTGCACGTGGCTTTACTCTGGACTATTAGTGATTTTCCTGGGCTTGGTAATTTATCAGGATGGAATACACATTCTAAACTTGGCTGCCCATCATGCGGGTTAAACACTAACTCATGTTGGTTAAAGCACGGTCAAAAAATAGCATTTCAATCTCACCATCGATTTCTACCAGTTGATCATCCATATAGAAAGTCAAGAAAATTTGGTTGTCATGAATTAGGTGTTGGTAATACAAAACCACCTAAAGGAAGAGAAGTACTTGAAGCAATCAAAGATATTCAAATTGTTTTTGGTAGAGAAAATCAATTATGAGGACCGACTATGTACTGGAAAAAAGAAGTATATTTTTTGACTTATCTTATTGGAAAACAAATTTATTGTGACATTGTCTTGATGTCATGCATATAGAGAAGAATGTATGTGACAATATTTTAAGCACCATATTAGGCGACCCTGTCAAAAGCAAGAATAATGTGCGTGCAAGAAGAGATTGCAAGGATCTTAATATTCTAAAACAATTATGGATTCAAGAAAGAGAAGATGAGATTGAGGTCATTCCTCCAGCATGCTTTACCATGAATAAAAGCGAGAGCAAAATTTTCCTAGGTATAATAAAGTCAATTCGAGTTCCTGATGGATACGCATCCAACATATCACGTTGTGTTAAGCTCAAGCAATGTAAAATGCAAGGGTTGAAGAGTCATGATCATCACATCATCATGCAACAGTTCTTGTCTGTCAGTTTACGATCAGTTTTACCAAAGCATATAGTAATTCCGTTAATGGAAGTGTCTACGTTTTTTAGACAGTTATGTTCAAGAAAATTACTAATTTCTGACTTGGTTAAGTTAAGATAGAAGATCGCTTAATATTGGCATTATGTCAGCTTGAAATAATATTTCCCCCATCATTCTTTACAATAATGATTCATCTTATGGTGCATCTTGCAAAAGAGGCTATCTTGGGTGGTCCAGTACAATTTAGGTGGATGTATCGACTTCCTTATTAACTCCTGTTAACTCCTTCTCTTCAACTAACAACACTGCTTATGGCTTATGAGTAAGCCATTTAGTTTTTATAGGTTGCTTATGCTATACAGGTAATGAATAAAATCATCAATGAAACCTCTTAGAGCTAGCTCAGTGACAGTGCCTTCAACAAGCTCAGTGGCAGATGCATGTCTGCTTCATGGATGTCAAACTGCAAGAGATGGATGACCAATGTTATTATATTTTCAAATTTATTGCTTTCAGTATTTAGATTGTCTTTAGTATTTTTATATTAAAGATATGTGTTATAGGCTTTATATGATTCTTTGCATCATAGGTTTTGAAAATGATCAACGACGTCAAGTTCCGAAACATTCGAAGAGAGACGAGAACAAAGACGGTGATCAATCTTGTGTGCAGCGACTCGGCCCCGTGTGAAGATATTGAGCTGAGCGCCAAAAACCTGAAGCACAACATTCCGACGAAATTTGATGTATTATTAGGTTTTGTTTAAGGTTTCCATCCATGCATCTAGTGAAGGGATTTTATTAGGATTTGAGGAGATCTTCTTTTAAGAGAATTTCTTTAAATAAATGTAACATTTGCACAATTTTTGTTAATTTGAAATCTGACATTTTTTGTGGAATTTTGAAAAATTGTACATTGCTCCCCGAGATGTCTTGGATACTAGTTAAAGATAGGTTTTTTGGTTTAATGAGGGTACGGTAGAGAAATATCTTTCATGGACATTCTTTCTTGATTGGATCTAGCTATTCATCTGATATATTGTTTAATGTACCGATAGATCGAGCAAGCCGGAGGCCCACTGCTTCAAATTTTTTAAAAACAAAACTAAAAAATATGGCGGCGTTTGCTATGAAAGAGCGTCGCGGATGTCAATATCATTTGCGGCGCTTTAAAACAGAAAAAGCCGCCGAAACTGTTATATAATTCCGAATATATATTTGCATTAGCCGCGTTTGTAGCTATAAAACGTCGCTGTATCCATTAAGTAATCGTGGCGCTGTGTACAAAACGCCGAAAAGGTTTTAGCGACGCCTCTTATTGCGGCGAATGCGCGGCGTTTGTCAAACGCCGCCTTTGGTATGGAGGCGTTTAAAAAGCGCCGCGAAAGGCTTAAAAAAACGCCGCGGTATATATACTTTGTTGTAGTGCTAAGTGCATCACCGCTTTCAATTAGTGCTTTCTTTTCCCGCTGCACAAAGTTGTATGCATCAGATTTTGAAAAGCCAACATTCTCGAACCCACCGACTTCATTAGACAACCACAAGTTTTACGCATGAACTGTTTTAACTCCCGTGTCCGTCAGGTTCTTAATAAGGCTACCCTGCATTTTTGAAATGCTGCGAGCCGATCTCAATAGATGCTGCTCGTCCTCCGTCGCTAACAGGTGATTGTGTTCCTCGACAAACTTTGTAACTGTCCAATTCCTACCCTCTGTATCAGTGGTAAAATAAATGCATGCGAGACAATCGGTGTGTGTTTCTAATTTGCAATATTTTTTTGGTGAGGGTCTCACCTTCTTCAATACAGCTTTGACGCAGCTATATGCCCGACATTTTATAATCATTGTGTGTATCCAGTAGCTCAAATGTTATTTTCGAACACTGAAACTCATGCTATGAGCATATTCACAGCACATAGCATACATCTCGTTTTCTGAATGCACAATTGGAAAAACAACCTGCTATTTGTTGACCTGAAAAAAAGTATAAGGGTTTAGTTCACTCCTAATAAATACAGTTGAAAAGATAATGCAACAATTGAACTGCAAATAAAGATAATGCAACAATTGATTTTCAAAACAGTTGGATTTCACATAATAAATGCAGTTGAAAAGTTAAATGTAAAAACTCAAGCAAATGTCCAGCAAATCGGTTCAAATTTGAGTGCAGCACTGCAAAAGCAAAACCAAGCTTACATTGACTTTTTCATCACCAACATTTTTGGAAGAGGCATGGGCACTTGTTCCTCCGTTAGCCGCCATTTCTTCCACCTATCAGAAAAAAAGCATGAAAAACAATCTTATAGATCTAAAGTTAAAGAGAGAAATTTACTGATATAAATACTAACCTTCAGAAAAAAAAAACACCTCAGACTGAAACATTCAAGAGCTAGGTTTTCGCCATTTCTTCCGCCGAGAGCTGAGGAAGAAGACGTGCGGCTATGAACGGTGAAGGAAGGAATGGCTCACCGTCTTCAACATCAAGAAACAACTAGGTTTCCGGCAGAGGAAGCAGCGGAATGACGGAGAAGATCTAAGGCACCTAATCCCGTCTAGGTTGCCGCCAATTGTTCCGCCGAGAGCTGAGGAAGGAGAAGCTCGGGATGGGGCAAAATTTCAAAATGGGTGTGGACCCTACCATTGAAATGAGTATTTATGTCCTGATGGTGGCATGATCCCTTTTCTTGACCTAAAAATTTCTCCCCAGGGAGAGGATCCTATAAATACAAGATGGACTATAAATGCATGTCCAAGACTGAGAAACAACAGAATGCCAGTGTGAAAGACTTGTGTGTACATTATTAACACGAAAATCAGCATAATTTTTAGAGCCAAACCACAACGCAAATATGTCACTCATGTCTACAATTTTTGGCACGCGGCGCTACTGAAATTTTTGGGCGCAACATTTTTGCTCGTATGAGTTTGGACACACATCGACACATCGGCATCATAAAATGCATGTTTGGCAAAACAGTGGTTACAACCGCCATCAAGAAATGAAGTTCCTTAGGGCTCTGTTTGGCACTGTGGTGATGGTCATGAAAATAGAGATTTAATTGTCATCCATCTAAGAAACTTCAACCAATTTTATATTCAAATGATCGTTAACGAATGACAATTTAACTCATGCATTCACGACCGTCACAATCGTGCCAAACAGAGCCTAGATAAAATCAGACGTTCCTACAACCACATTTACGACAGCCATATATTAACATGTTATTCATCCCGGACATGAATTTGTACTAAAGACTCGGACCCAAAAAATTTTCCTAGAACTTCCAGAAACATAAAATACTACTCGACTTCAACTTATATATAATTATATATAATTATATATATATATATATATATATATATATATAATATAAAATCATCAGAAAAAAAAAGTCAAATCCGCTTATACAGTAAGCAATGAGAGAGCAGAAAGGAGCGCCGCCATTCAGTAATCATTATTCACAAGCCAGCTTAGTGCCAAAGCTGGTGAGGCAGATCGCAAAAGCCTGAAACGCAGAGAGCGGCTCCCTAAAGTCCATAGTGAACACGTCGTCCCCCACCTTCCCGAACTGCAGCAGCACCGTCTCTTCCTCCCCGGAACCCTCCGCCTGGCCCGCCGGACCTCTGTCCGCCACCAGCTGGAAGTTCTTCACTGAGGCCACGGTGACACGCCCGTGGAAGTTCAGGCACCAGCATTGCAGATGCTCGTGCCACCTCGGCGCCTTGTTCTTCAGGACCAGGGGGCGCGGGGCCGCCGCCCTGGCTTCGCCGGACGTCCCCGACTTCAGGAGATCGTTGGCCGACGGCATTCCCTCGGGATCGGGTAAGACGGAGCGCATTCTCCGGGGGCCTCGGGACTTTAGGAGGTTGAATTTGTAGGCGACCTGTCCGATCTCGAAGTTACCGGTGGGGGGCTGGGGCCCCATCTGAGGGCTGATTTGCTTGCTGAAGAATCGCCGGCCGGCACGGCCGCTGCTCGATGCTTTGGCGCCGTCATACGGCGGTCGGCTGTCGTAGAGGGTGAACTTTGTGCCCAGCAAATCAGATCTGGAGAGTGGATATATTGGAATGAGATGAATATGGGTCAACACACCGGAGCGTGCCCAGTTCGGGCGATAATAGTGATTGATGAGTTTTATCTCATGGGCCCACCCATGGTACGCCCCTATGAACCACGACAGTATCTCAATCAAGACATGACAGCAGCCGCAACAGTCGTTCCGCCCATGCATGCTTGCTTTCTTGCACGTCAATACTCCTGCCACTCAACACTCCCACCGCCCTTGTGCACGAGGGCAGCCGCGCATGGGCGGGGAGCAACTTTCGTGGCTGAGGCGGTGTTCTGGTTGGAGTACTGTCGTGCCCGCACCAGGGGACTCCATGCGATGTCACTCGTATATAGTTAATTAGGCTTCGTTTGGTAAGGAGGGAGAAGACGGGGCGGGCTGCAGACGTGCCGACGTTCCCTCGGGGGGAAGCGGGGATTCAAAAGGGGCTTTTAGCTCCATTTCTCAGGGCGAGAGGGAGCAGACGCGACAAACGCCGTTGCCGGTCATTTGTTTAGCAGCCGTGCGTTTGCATCTGCTCCCGCCACCCGCGTGAAAATGTCGCGTCAAATGAAGCCTAAATCTTAATATATAATACAAATGGGGTAGAATATATATTGTTACTCACTAATAGTATAAGAAACTATTAACCTACTTGGCTACTTAAAGCCCCTCCAGTTTACTTTAGCCTACTCAAACTCTTATACATTTATTTCAACATTAATCTGCTTAAAGCGATCGGCGATCAACGATTGGGATCAAGATTGAAGAGGCATGTGATCTATGTTAACTATGCAAGTCCATGTTAGTTTCCTAACAGTTAGTCGATTCTCAGCGCGTCCCCTCACATATAGGGTCTTAGGCATGTAACACGTTAATTGCTTTTTTTTAATTGGAGGTCCATTTCATAGCTAAAATTGATTCTCATTTTATCTAAAGGTGCACAATTTTTTAATTAAAGGAAAAACATAAAAGGATGGTATTAGTGAATCCGTCGGAGCAGTCGTAAAAAAATCTGGATCCTGAAATGAATACTATCTATTTGGATTCAAATAGAGAGGATCCTATTTCGAATGTAGGGACCAGCGATCTACATTAAGTGCTTGAGGCTATGATAGTTTTCCAATGTGAGACTATTTGCAACAAGGAAAAAAAACAGTAAGGCTCACCTCAATTTTCCCATGTATGCATTGCTTACTTGAGAGTGATCATCGGCGTCGAGGGAAATGATGTACTCAGAATGATAACCGCGTCTAAACTTCCTCGCAGCCAATAGAAATTTCCCTTTCTCTGCAAATGCTGCCAATAATAAGTTTGTTAGGCAAGCTAAAAAGTTTCAAAAAAAGGCAGCCCGGTGCACAAAGCATCCCCGTACAACAAGAAAGGGTCCGGGGAAGGGTATTACCATAAGGGTGAAATGCATTATGCATGTAAACCTTACCCCACATTTTAGCAGGCTTAAAAGTAAAAAAAAATTAAGAAAAAAAAGAGGCTGCGAAGCTGAGTTAAAACAAACAGGACTCACAAAAACTTATTTGCAGAAACTGAACCATGAATCTGCAGCCAAAGAAGAAGATCATGCAGAATTTAAGAGATTCTTTCTTCTACTAATGACCTGCTGATCATGGAGTATTTGCATTCTTCCCTTAAGCTCCGTTTGGTTGGGTGGAATTGAGGCTTCAAAATTAGAATTGAAGGTTAAATTCAGTTAAAAATTACCTGCAATTCTAATTTCACGCTGCCAATTCCATCCAAACTGACAAAGCCTTAATGCTTTAAGACAAATTTTCAAAATTAAGGCTCAGTTTGGTTTGACTGTTACTGATGGGAAACTGCTGATGAACTGTTGCTGATAGAAAAAATGCTGATTCTGGAAAATAGAGTTTTGTTAAAAAACTGTTCGGGTGAAACAGAATTTACAAAACAGAGTTTTCGAAAAATTGTTTGGTTACAAAACAGAGTTTTGAGCGAAATGTTTTTTCCTAATAAACATAATCACCGATCACACAATGTAATGATTTTCTCACTGATCACCAACCAATCAAAATTATTAACAATTTTTTATTCCGATTGACAGTGAGACAAGAATGCAAAATGCAAGTCCTCTTTGTGCCAATTTCATTCTTGATTAACAATTTTTTATTCCGATTGCATTCCCAGAACAACTCTCGGTGGAGGTAATTTCATGCTTTCTCTCGATCTATACCCAGCACCTCTCTCTTTCTCGGGCTTCCTCTGGATCTATACCTTGCCGGAGAAGGGGTGGAGGTAATTTCACGAGGAGGTGGAGGTCGCCGGACAAGGAGGTGGAGGTCGCCGACCAAGGACATGAGCGGCCATGGAGGAGGTCTTTTCCGTCGGAGCTTTGGAGAAGAGCTGTGGAGGAGGGGGGACCTCGGCGCTTGGATCCGTCTGCCATGGCGGTGGAGCTCGTCGGACAAGGAGATTGGCGCGCCATGGAGGAGAAATTCACCATCAAAGCTTTGGAGGAGGGAGGAGGGAGGAGCTTGGCACTGGAGGAGGAGAACATCACATTTTAAGCAGTGAATCAAGTGTCGCGCAGAAAAGTCGCGCGGGAGAAGAAGAACGAGGAGGCGGGAATGTCGCGCGGGAGAAGTGTCGCGCAGAAAAGTCGAACTGTTGTTGATAGACCGGAGAAATTTGCTATGGATGGGTTATAGAAGAAAAGTGTGGCTGCTAATAAACGGAGGTTTCAAAATAACTGGAACCAAACACCATTTTTATCAAAACTATGGTGCTTCCCAGCCGCACCGCAGCCTAACAGCCGAACCAAACGCCACCTAAATTGATATCAAGGAGCAAGTTTGACATTCATTAACCTTCAAAATAGGTTAAAACTAATTTCAAATTTCACCAAGACATAAAAGTGGACAGAGTTCCTTAGGTAAGGTCGGGCAAATTTGGATAAAAACGACAGTCATAGACTGCATGTTTGGCATGACAACAGTAATGACCGCAACCAAGAAAAGAAAACTAGTTTTGAACATAAAAGTGGATGCAGTTCCTTAGGTGAGGCCGAGCATTCACAAACAACATTTCATAATCACCGCATTCACGACCGCCACTGCCGCGCCAAACAGAGCCTTATGATAAGGTGTCCGTGAATAGTTTAAATAAGACCGATGATTATGCTAATGACACATCGTGAATACATGAGCGCTGCTTGACTAAGGCAAAAGAAGTCACGATTTAAAAATGGAATTCAGCAACACGAGATGTTTGACAAATGTGAGATAACAATTACTGTCTAGCTTAGGGCAGGAGAAGCATTTGAACATAGAATGATGATCAGGCAATCCCCTTCAGCGGGCCAGGTAAAGCAACGAAGGTAGTGTTGAAACCACTATCCGGTCTCAGAGAGAGTTCGGACCTATGAAGCACGGATACGTCAAAAATAGGGCCGTACCTGTACTGGGTACGTTTCCGGTACGGATACGTGTACCGCACGCCCAGGTTCGCGATTTTAGATTATAATCCCGATCCCCGCTGCCGCTGGCACTCCCGTCCCGCTCCCGCTCCCCGTCCCGCTCCCAATCACCGCTGCCGCCGACGATCCATGTAAGCTTCTTCTTGCTCTTCTTCTTCTTCTTCCTATTCTTCTTCTTCCTCTTCTTCCTCTTCTTCCTCTTCTTCCTCTTCTTCCTCTTCTTCCTCTTCCTCTTCCTCTTCTTCCTCTTCCTCTTCCTCTTCTTTTTCTTCCTCTTCTTCTTCCTCCTCTTCTTCCTCCTCTTCCGCTTCTTCTTCTTCCTATTCTTCTTCTTCCTCTTCTTCTTCCTCTTCTTCTTCTTCTTCTTCTTCTTTTCTTCCTCTTCTTTTTCTTCTACTTCCTCTTCTTCCTCTTCTTCTTCTTCCTATTCTTCTTCTTCTCTTCTTCCTCTTCTTCCTCTTCTTCTTCCTCTTCTTCCTCCTCTTCCTCCTCTTCCTCCTCTTCTTCCTCTTCCTCTTCCTCTTCCTCTTCCTCTTCTTCAAAATAATTTGTGAATGTGTTGTTGATTCAATTTGTTCAAATTAATTTGTGAATGTGTTGTTAGTTCGTGAATACTGAATACTGTATTATAGTTCAATTAATTTGTTAGTAAATGTGATAGTTTATATCTGTTAGAGTATTAGTTCATTCATGTATTATAGTTCATTCATATCCAGTAATTTGTGAATACTAAATAATGTTTATTTTAATTTTTTTCATCTTTTTCTTATTACAGCAATTATGTCTCAATCACAATCTCCTATTAGTGTCACTGATTCAACTTCTACCTCAGCAACAATTAGATTTATTTCTGATGATGCAAGTAGGGATGATAATGCGCCACTTTGAGATTACGTATCTCTTATCCATAGTAGAGAAGTTGGTGGCGGAAACAGAAAATGAAAATGCAATTTTTGTGAGATAGATTTCAGTGGCTCGTATTTTAGAGTAAAAAGTCACTTACTAAAAATATCGGCAATGTTCCAAAAGATTGTTGGAGTTACTATGGAACTTCGGCACCTAAATTACAAAAATTTGCTTTGAAGTTGTTAGGTCAACCTTTTTCATCGCCCTGCTGTGAGAGAAATTGGAGCGCATAGTCATTCATTCACTCATTGAGAAGAAACAAAATTCTACCACAACGAGCTGATAATTTGGCGTACGTGCATAGTAATCTACGCTTATTATCGAGGAGAAACGAAATCTACAGTCAAGGAAATAGTAGAATGTGAGATATAGGAGAAGATGCATGGACAAATCCTTTTGATGGAGTTGGCATGCTTACGGTTGTCAACTTGTCTTTAGATGAGCCAGAAATTGAAAATATTTTGATCTCCAACAATATGGAGGAAGATGAAAAAAATGAGTGATGAACATCATTTAATTTGAAATAATTATGAATATCTTATGTCTAAGTACTTCATGTTATATTGCATTAGTTATGCACGTATACTTCAATTGATTATTTATGCTTCAGGTTTTATTGTTTTGAGAATCTATAATTGTATTTGTGATATATGCATATATATTTATTAAATTTAATACAACGTATCCCGCCGTACCCGTATCCTTGATTTTAAAATTTTGTCGTACCGCCGTACCGGATAAGTATCGTACTCGGTACCCGTACCCGTACCGGTGCTTCCTAGGTTCGGACTCAAAGGAGGTAGTCTGCACTTACTTATCCTGAACTGAATTTCTAGCCAAAAACTGTGAACTAGGAACAGACCTTGAGCTGCAACGAGGAGGTCCCGTCATACACCCGGAAGATCTGAGAGAGTTGTCCCTCCCAATCCAAAGCTGAGTTGGGCAACTTGGAGGGCTCTCGAAACCAACTAAAGCAAACCAGAGGAGGAATAAAGTCAAAGACCGATCTTATCCAAAGGTGCCCTTAAGGGTCTATTTATAATTTTCTAAGTCTGGCTTATCAAAAGCGCCATCTCGCCCATTGGTTTTGCAAAACGCAGCCTAAATTGGTCTGTCAACAACGAAACTCCGTTGTTTAAAGCGGCTATTAACAGTCTAACAAGGACATTCTTGTAAAAACACTGCTGGGTGAGTGATTCATGCGGCTACCACTCGTCTGGGATGACGAGTGCATGATGTAGCTGGCACACGCTACCACCCCGGGGCTGAGGGCGAATGCGGTCCCAGCTACCCCTCTTGCCTACCCCTTGGCTAGACCCTAGGGTGAATGTAGGTCGGCACGTTCCACTCGCCCCCTACTACTGATAGCTCAACCCTATGCGAGTTGGGGATTTATTTCCCCACTCGCCAGTCTGACTCGCCTTAGCCTAAAACTGCTCTCTTTACCTTAGTTTTCTCCTGAGGGATCCACTCGGAGAATACGGGGTTGTACACAATCCCCGCTCTTTGCAAGATTGTCCCAAGATCGGAAAGAAATGTTCAACCCCAGGTGTTCGACAAGTGCTGGATAATCCTGAGGGAATCTATTGATGGGCTCCACAATGTGTTATATATATACATGACATCCTGGGGGGAAAAAGGAATACCATTACCCTCCCCTCTCCTTTTCCCGACCTTGTTCACGTCATGTCTCTCTCTAAGGAATTCCAAGATCATTTTTCCAAGGTGAGGGAGCTACATTCGTCTAATACTGCTGAACTCATGCTCTGGCTTGCACACCGATCCCCCAACAAGCTGTTGAAGCGCAAGTCCGCGAAAAAGGCAAAGCCCGGCTCGGCGGACAGTGAGCGCCTTCTCAATATTCCGCCTTCCACAATAGACCCTGGACTCATATTCCCCTCAATACAGGTCCGAAAAATCTCATTCGCTCCTGCTATGCGAACGGTCAGCTATGATATGACCATCATGGGTATGCCTGCATGGTGACCATTCTAGAGGAGGCGCCGACGTGATCCCATCCGACCTGGATGCCCTATCCCGTGGAGACGCGAGTTTCCCACTGATCCAGGGAAACCACCTTCTAGCAGGCGTGCCTCCCCGGACCACTACCGATGGTCATGCGAGAACCCTCGGTAATTTATCTCTCCCTTCTTGTTTCATTTTGCCATCCAACTTACCAGTGTCGCTTTGTCACAGCTTCCCCGTTTGGAACTACAAGCCTGGGCTCGTTGCCGATGAGGTCGCTGATACGCGAGTCCGTAGGCGATCTCGTCCTTAATTATGCTCTCGCGATGGACACCACAGACCTCCCGATTCCCTCCTCTGTGCTGATTCCTGATCCCGCCTCCTTCCGACCGGGCAATGGAAAGGCACTCGCTGTCCCTCTCGGCCGACCCCTCCAAGGGCAACCAAATTCATCCTGCCAACCCCACCAACAGTGGGCCCCACTTCGCACGGTTAGTCGAAACACTCGCTTCTTTTTCATGTTCTAAGTCAGCATTCCTGAATTTCATCCGTCTCAGGTAATCCCGACAGCTCTGAGGCCGAAGAATCCTCCGAGCAAGAGTTCTTATCGCCACCCCCTTCTCCCAACTCGCTCGAAGATTTCCTGGGCGACCTAAGCAACCCCGCCGAAATGAAGGGGAAGATGGAATAGATCCTCGAGAAATACAGGCTCATGCTGCGAGAACTTCAGGAGGAGAGGGTCGCCAGAGAGCAGCGACTGCGTGATCTCGAACTGGCTTACTCGATGTTGACTGACGAGGTGAGGCGAGGAACAGGAGGGGAGATGACCTCCACCGGGCCTCTCATCAACCGCATTTAGGAGAACATGTGCCTCGTGCATCTGGATCTCGAGACAGTCCGCAAGTTCAATAACTTCCGCCAGCCACCGGGGACGGGGGAGCGAGGTCGTGGAAGATGGAAATAGCTCCCGTTCTGAGTCTACCGGTGCTCTCCCTCCAGTCCCCCACAGTCTGGCCCTTGTAACTGTTGATTTTTTAACTTTACTGCGTTTGGGAACATTCCCAGAACTGGTTTATGTAATAATTTTATTAATTGATGTAATAATTGGCGTGTCCCTTTCGCGCGAGTGTCAGATCTTAACTCACTGGTTCGCTATTTTTCAATTCGAATTCTCACTCAGCTAGCTCAATGATAGGATAGGTCTCGGAGGGTCGGCGACACGGTTGGCGGCTGGCAATGAGTGAAAAACCCACGTCACCTTAGATCCCTCATATATATATATATTATAAATAGAACCCCTCACCTACTCTTTCTTATCGCATTTATTGTCCTTGCACCTCCCTTGGCCCCTAACTTCTCTCCCTCAGCACTCGCTCATTAGGCTTCGCAGAGATGGGTAAGGCGAGAGCTGATGCAGACAGAAGGTCGAAATGTGCGAGACAGTTTGTCGAGTACCTTTTCTTCGACGGGAATCTGACAGAGGAGGAACACCTCGCCTTCGTGCCTGACTATGTCACTCCCGGATTCGTCGCGCGCCGACCGAAAAGGGGCAAGACGATAAACACATTCTTTGCAGACAAACTCTCCTTTCCCACCTCGCATTTCGAGGTGGTTCTGCGACTTCCCCTCTGGTCGGAGGTTCGCCGAGACCTGAAGTATTTCAGGGTCATCCCCGTGCAGCTCAACCCCAACGCGATCACCATGTTGGTGGCCTTCGCGAGCTTCCTCGACAAGGAGCAGATTGAGTTCAACCTCGCAGTTCAAGGTGCACGAGACCGCCAACAAGAACTGTCATTGGGTTACAAAATTCGTCTTCATACACGGGGACCTCGGAAATATTCCCCACTCGCCCATTCAACGGGGCGAGAAGACCTATCGAGCGTCAGCAGTATCGGACGACGACACCAAGCTCCGCCAATTCTTCCTCCACAAGGTCTTCGAGGTCGCTTTCCTGAGAAAGGGCCTCGACCTGCTTCCTCCAGTTCTCTTGGGTGAAGGTATGCTTCCTTCTCGTTTCGTTCCGATCTCGCTTGTGACAAATGTTTTTTGATAACACTGAGTAACTTTCTGCATGGGAGAGATTGATCCCGGAGCACCCGCCCTTCGCGGATGTCGGGTTAGACGCCGATCCACTCACCCGTGAGAGGTCAGCCGCAGCGGCGTGCAGGGGAGAGTCGGAGACATCCGCTCCCTCTAGCAGTAAGAAGCGGAAAACACCCGCCACCCGCCGGCTCCGACTCACCTCGCCCCACGTCGTCGAGCAAGCAGTTAAAAAGGACAGTGGTGTCCAGAGGCAAGCAGGTTCAGAGGGACCTTCCGGAGGAGGGTCAGGGCGAGGGCGATCTCCCCCCATCTCTTGCTGGGACGAAGCCCAAGGTTCGTGAGGAGGAGCCGCCGAGCGCGCACCGCAATTTCGGCCTCGACGGGAAGTTGAAGGACCGTGTTGGCGATCCGATGGTGCTGTGGGACGAGAAGGCCAACAAGATCTCAGTCTCTTCGCTCCTTCCCTCCTGATCAGAGCGCTGACCCCCAAGCGGAAATGCCTTAGATTCTATGGGCGCGAGGACGCAAAGGCCTATGATAACATGACCATGTAGAAGCTCGCCCACGAGATTACGCGAGCTCAAATGCGTTCTCTGGAGCTCGCGCACATGGCTGTCCCCGACGGTTTTTCTCTCAGTCGCAAGTGGTCCGAAGCTGAGGAAGCGCGAGCACTCGCAGAAGACGCGGCGGAGGATTTGAAGCGAAAGCTCGAGATCGCTGAAGGCCTTCTTGAGAGGAACTCTGGCATGGTGTTAAGTGTCGATTCTGCTAGGCCCCCATGTCATTTCTTTTACTCTTTTTCTAATCTTTTGATTTTTGCATGACGCTCAAACCGCCGACCGAATGCGTGCGAGCGTCGCCAAGCTGGAGGGACAGAACAAACAACTCAAGGGCGAGATCACTCTCCTGGTTGAGGCCGTCTTCTTCCGGCTCGCAGCGAGTATAGCAGTCAGGGAAAAAGGCCGTGGATGTACAGCGAGGCTGAGATCAACGAAATGATGAGGGTTACCTCAATCAAGGTTGTTGACCACACGATCCAGATGATGCGGGACCTCATAGTGCTGACTCCCGATTGCGAGAAGATCACTGCCAAGGAGCTGGTATATCGACTCGCTTTTTGACGAGGTGGACGACGACCAAGATGATCAGTCGGGAGGAGCCGATTAGGGAAGGACTCGCTTGTATATTTTTTTCTTTTTGCATCGTAATAGTTAATTTTTCTTTTGCTCATTTTCTGTTCACTCGCCGGCGAGGCGATTTTCTTGTAATCTGTTTTTATTTAATACAAACACTTTCTTTCTTGACTTGTCACTCGTCTTTTTTTTATTGTGTGCTTCTTTGCCATGTTACACTCACCACTCTCTGCTATCATCGTGGCATGACTATTTCAAGGCAAAACTCGATAGGTTAGTGCGTAGCCGGGTTAGGCCTGTTGCGTATTCCACACATTCGCCGATTAGGGGGTCACCCGTTCTTTCCACCCTAGAGATTAAGCATAAGCAAAAAGTGACTCGCCCTCCAACTTGACGGTGTTTGATGCTTGCACTTCGGGAGGATGGCGAGTGCCTGAGTGGCGAGACCCAAGCTGGAGCGACTCCACTTGCTCGCCCTTAACCTATCGCCGAGCGACTTCCATCCCCAACGAGTTAGTGATATCATGGACAATGGTTTCAAACTCTTTCCCCTGCCACCGAGTGAGCCTACGGACCCGCCAGCTAATGAGAACCTGGTCAGCGGGTCTGCTCGGGGATAACATTACTACCAACTGCTACTGAGTGACTTCCGGCCCTGCCCGCTAGTGGGAGCCTGGTTAGCGAGATTTTCTCGGGGCTTAACTTTAACCAACTGGCACAGAGTGACTTCCGGACTTGTCAGGCTTCAACCAACTGCCACCGAGTGACTTCCGACCCTGCCAGCTAGTAGTAGTCTGGTTAGCGGGATCTTCTCGGGGCTAAACTTCAACCAACTGCCACTGAGTGACTTCCGGCCATACAAGCTAGTAGGAGTCTGGTAAGCAGGATCTTCTCGGTGCTAAACTTCAACCAACTGCCACTGAGTGACTTCCGGCCCTGCCAGCCAGTGGGAGCCTGGTCAGCGGGATCTTCTCGGGGCTAAACTTCAAACAACTGCCACCGAATGACTTACGACACTGACAGCTAGTGGGAGCCCGGTCAGCGGGTTCTTCTCGGGGCTAAACTTCAACCAACTGCCACCGAGTGACTTTTGGCCTTGTCAGCTAGTGGGAGTCTGGTCAGCGAGATCTTCTCGGGGCTAAACTTCAACCAACTGTCATTGAGTGACTTCCGACCCTGTCAAGATCCTGGTCAGCGGGATCTTCTCGGGACCAAACTTTCCTAAGTCGTGCATCTTGCTCAACAATAAAAGACACTTGAAAAAGATACAGTCAATAAGCAAATACTTTTTTATTTACAACAGTTTAGTGATAGAAACGTTTCAGATCATCACCACTTCAGGTGTGACTTAGGGACTCCCCTTTCACATTCTGGAGACGGTACCCATCCGACTTCGGTGCTTCCTTGACAATGTAGGGACCCTCCTAATTCGGATTGAGTTTTCCCACAACTGCTGACTTTCCTACTCTGTCTACTTTCTTTAGCACTAGATCCTCTTCTGCGAGCTTTCTGACTCTGACATGTTGGTCGAAGTACCGGGTCATCCGTCGCTTAATCTCCTCTTACTTAACGGCAGCCACGTCGCGAAGTTCCTCTACTAGGTCTAGTGAGAGTCGTAGCCCCCTTCATTCTATATCCTCCATTTATCATCTCCTTCCCCGACAGCTACTACCTGTGGCGACCTGACCTCAAACTCCACCGGTAGAACGACCTTGCAACTGTGAGAAAGTTTGAAAGGGGTCTCCCTCGTGGCTGTGTTTGGGGTAGTTCTCAGGGCCCATAGGACCAAAGGAAGTTGTTCTACCCAGTTTCCCCTCAAGTTCTCCACCTTCTTCTTTAGCAAGTTCACAGTGATCTTGTTTGCCGCCTACACCTGCCTGTTGCTTCTGGGGTGGTGGACGGACGCAAACCTGATGTCTATCCACAGCTGGGTGCAGAAGCTGATAAACTCTTCACTGACAAACTGGGGCTCATTATCAGTCACTATGGTTTGAGGGAGTCCATGTCGGCAGATGATCTCCCCCCATACAAAGTTTCAGATTACTTGGGAGGCCACATTGGCTAATGTCTTGACTTCCAACCAATTTGAGAAGTAATCGATCATGACTATGAGGAACCTCCTTTGTCCACTTGTCTGGGGAAAGGTCCAACCAAGTCCATCCCCCAAATAGCGAAGGGTCAGGGCGTCATGATGCTCATAAGTCTCTGGGCCGGTAAGAGTTGGAGTGGAGCAAACAACTTGCACTTCTGACATTTTCTTGCGAATTCTGCCGCGTTTTTACTCAAGGTCGACCATAAATACCCATGTCGGACCACCCTCGACTCCAAGGTCCTGCATCCGGAGTGATTGTCGCATTCGCCAGAATGAACTTCTCCCAAGATCTTCGAAACTTCCTCCTCCACCACGCACCGGGCCAAGAGCCCCGAAAGGGTCTTCTGGTATAATCCTCCATGCATCAAAAAGTACGCAGACTTATGTCTGAAGCGTATTCTGTCTTGGACCTCCTTCGGATGTTTACCCGTGGTCAAGAAAGTTACGAAGGGATTGACCCACAAGGGGCGCTGACCTACCTCCATCAACTCACCCTCCTCAATGGATGGGTGAAACAAATCCTTTAGAGTTCCTCCGGCCCGGGGTCCAAACTTGGCCAACCGATCAGCTGCGATATTTTCTTCCTGCAGTATGTATTGAATGGAAAATGTTCGAAAACCTCCGATGAGCCATTTTGCCTTGGTCAAGTACTTCATGAGAGTGTACTCTCTCGTCTCGAATTCTCCTTTGACCTATGACATCACCACCATTGAGTATGTGAACACCTCCACATCCTGTATACCCATATCTTTAGTCAGACGTAGCCCGACTATCACGACCTCATACTCCGCCTGGTTGTTAGTGACAGGGAAATGTAGTGTCACGGCCTGCTTTATCAGAGTCCGTGAGGGCTTACCAATACCACCCCACCTCCCGAAGAATGCTTCCCAGAAGCTTCGTCAACCAACACCTTTCAGACAACATGTTGCGAGGATCTTTCGCCTTCCAGTTCGACAGCATGGTCGGCTATGAAATCAGCTACCGCTTGTGTCTTAATCAATAACCGGGGTACAAAAGAGATGTTGAACTCGCTTAACTATACAAACCACTTAGCCAACCATCCTGAGTGCTCCACCCCTTCAAAGATCCTGCAAAGAGGGTGGTCAGTCGCCAATTTGATCAAATGCGCTTAAAAACATGGGTTTGAGCTTCCTGACTGAGATAACCAAGGAAAAAACAAACTTTTCTAGGATCGGGTATCAGAGCTCTACCTTCTTTAGGATACTGCTGAGATAATAGATGGGTAGATGTTTCTTACCCTCTTCCCGGACCAGGACGGAATTTACGGCCTCCGCCCCTACTCCGACGCATAAAGTCAGATCCTCCCCCTCCTGGGTCCCTGGAGGACTGGAGTCTGGGTGAGCTAACTCTTCAAGGCTTGGAAAGCCTTCTCGCACTCTTCTGACCACTCAAATCATTGATTCACCCACAATACTTTGAAGAAGGGTGATCACTTCTCACCTGGTCGGGAGAGGAACCTACTCAGCCTGGCGAGCTTCCCTGTCAGGTGTTAAACTTTATTGGTGTTTCGCGGCGATTCCAGCTCCATTATGCATTTCACCTTATAAGGGTGCGGATCGATGAAGTTCTGCCAGGAGGAGAGGAGGATAGGTGCAAGGATCGGGCTGATATAGGTGTCCGCGGGGGGATCATGGTGATCCATGGGGGGGGGGAGGGGGTTGGGAATCGAAGCCACCCACATGGGGAGCTTCTAGACAATGTTCAGGAGGGGCGTCGCCTCAACCTCTCAAATCTCACCCCCGGAGGAGAAGATTACCTTCTCATCAAAGGACATGCCCGGCTACGAGGACTCATTCTGTGACGCCTTGGTGATACAGACGACAATCAAAAACTTCACGGTCTCCAGGATTCTGGTTGACAATGAAAGCTCTGTGAATGTGATCTTCAAGAAAGCCTTCGAGGCGATGAAGGTGGAGGCAAGGAGGGTATTCGGACGGGCCGTTGTTCGGTTTTTCGGGAGAAAGGAAGGAAGTTGAAGGTGAAGTTGGTCTCCATGTAACGTTGTGAGGGGTGTCGAGCAACTGTCGGTTCATCATCGTCGACGCTCCAAGCAGCTACAACGCCATCTCTGGACGCTCCTTCATCAGCGCTTTCCGCTGCATCTTATCGTCTTTTCATCAGTGCCTTAAGTTCAATAGAGGAGTTCAGGTCCGAGTCAGGGGGATCCGAAGGTGGCGAGACAGTGTTATGTGATGTCTGTTAATATTGTTTCTTGGTTGGCAGAGGCCGAGGAGATTGGGAGAGAGATGGAGGTGCAGACAGGGCCAGGAGGCGGTGCAGAAGTGGTTGAGGAGGAAGTAACAAAGGAGCTGGCGTCACAGGAAGCAGTTGAGGTGATGGCGGAGGAAGTAGGCGAAGGGGAGGTCCGCACCCATGAGGAGAGGGCAGAGGGGTTGTTGGAGAATGGGACCATGGTGATGAAAAAGGAAGAGGCGGCGAAGAATGGGGTAATTACATAGGGGGAGAGACTGGAAAGTGCGTGGGAGGAGCAATCCAGGCTGGAAGCAGCAGAGGAGGTGATAGAGATGGAGGTTCTCACCAGGGTTAGGAAGACAGAGTTGGTGAGGGTCAGTTGTGGGCTGAGCCCGGGACCTTTGTTCGGTTTTTCGGGAGAAAAGAAGGAAGTCGAAGGTGGAGTTGGTCTCCATGTAACGTTGGGAGGGGTGTCGAGCAACTGTCGGTTTCTCATCGTCGACACTTCAAGCAGCTACAACGCCATCTTTGGACGCCCCCGAGATCAGGAGAGGATACTAGAATTCATCCAGAGGAGTGTTGATATCTTCGCATGGAGCGCAGCTGACGTGCCAGACATAGACCCAGACGTGCCGTGTCACCACCTAAACCTCGACCCGAAGACACGTCCCATCCTCCAGAAGAGAAGAATCGTCGCCACCGTGCTGGAGGAGCCCATCCGGGAGGAGGTGAAGAAGTTTCTCAAAGCAGGCTTTGTATCAGAGATCCAGTATCCAGGCTGAGTGTCAGACATCGAGAGGAGCGTTGACATCTTCGCATGGAGCGCAGCTGACGTGCCAGGCATCGACGTAGACGTGGCGTGCCGGTGGCCTAAACCTCGACCCGAAGACACGTCCCATCCGTCGGAAGAGGAGAACCGTCGCCACCATAATGGTGGAGCCCATCCGGGAGGAGGTGGAGAAGTTTCTCAAAGCAGGCTTTGTATCAGAGATCCAGTATTCAGGCTGGGTCTCCAATGTGATAATGGTCAAAAAAAAGGTGATGAGCGGTGGAAGATGTGTGTCAACTTTTCTCTTTTGAATAATTCATGCCCTAAGGATTGTTATCCTTGGCCTCGAATAGACACGTTGGTTGATTCAGCCGTCCGTTTTTCTGTAATGAGTTTTTTGGATGCTTTTTTTGGTTTTCACCAAATTCGGATGCACCCACCTGATGTCAAGGACGTCTCCTTCATCACAAAAGAGGGATGATATAGTTACAAGATGATGCCCTTCGGGCTGCAAAATACAGGAGCGACATACCAGCGGATGATGGACCGGGTTTTTAGATAGCAGATGAGGAGAAACCTGGTGTTGTATGTGGATGAGCTCATAGTAAAAAGGCAGGATGTGACCTCCCATTTTCAGGACTTGGAGGAAACATTCGCCACCCTAAGGAAGTTCAAGATGTGGTTGAACCCTTGAAGTGTGTCTTCGGGGCGAGTAAAGGGAAGTTCTTGGGCCATCTAATCTCCTCCTGGCAGAACTTCATCGATCCGCACCGACGGTTGCTGCTACAACTGACCTCTCGCTCCCCTCAACTTCAGAAACTCTGGGCAGGTGGCCGTCGTGTGACCTTTCTCATGGTGGAAGTCGCAATATAGCAACGCCACCCTACCTCCTTCTCTTCCTCCCCTTCCATTCTCTCTTCTCCTTCCATTTCCAAGGGCGATCGTCATCGCTTGCTATTGGGGTAGGAGGGGCGGCCTCTGACCCTGTCTCCACCCTGGTGGGTTGAACCGTCCCTGATCCACGCAGTAATTCTCCCCGCCATGAAATCCTCTACCTTTCCACTGAGCAGGTCCCTCCTGGGGTTTCCAGGTCAGCCGGTTGTTTGACTCCCGATATCCCCAATCCTACTGCTTCCCCTGGAACCCCTGGCCCCTGGGCTCTTTCTTCCTTCTGGCTTCTTGTTGCCTGCTTGCTCTCTGCTCCTGCATCTCATCCTCCGCTAACTTGACTAGCTTTTTGGCGAACACTAGATTCGCCGACTCTCCCTCTATCTCTTTTGACGCCCTCTCCATCACCTCTTCGAAGGATAGAGTGTGGCTCCCTTTTCAGCTTTATATTAAAGAATCCTTGTCGCAAACCCAACGTGAAGGAGAGCATCAGGGTATACCCTGGAATCTCTTGGACCAAAAGGATCTCCTCTTGGAATCTATCGACGTAAATCCCCAACGTCTCCTCCGAACATTACATGATCGCAAACAAGAACTCTGATCTCTTCTTCCTCTTTTTTGATGTCGAGAACCTCAAGAGGAATCCACGACGCAAATCCTCAAAGTAATAGATCGAGCTTGTGGGAAGCTGGGGGAACCAGTCTTTGTCTTATCCTTTAGGGTGATGGCGAAAAGTTGGCACTTGAAAGCGTCCAACATCTGTCGGATTGAAACGATATCCTCAAACACTGGACATGTTGCACTTGATCATCTCTTCCCGTGTAGTAAAACATCTCTGGTTCCCTGAACCCCTCTAAAACTGGGGCAGAGACGATCAACTCGCTAAAAGGGCTTCCTCCCCATATCAGGCGAGCCGACCTATCTCGCACCACAGACACACTGATTCTGTCAGCACTTGCCAGACTGGGGAACAACTCTCGCCAGACGAGATCCCTCTCCCCGCTCTCCGTCGGCACTTCCTTCCCGGGTCGCTGACCCGGGGCGTTCTCGCCTAAAGATGTGGCTGCAACCACCGGGACAGAAGGTGTCTCCCACTCGATTTTCGCGGCGAATGCGAGATGTATGGTCTGCAGAACCTCCCTCTCGAATTCTTCCAACATTCCCACTGTGACGCCACTCACCGGAGGCGGCGAGTTGCACGTGTCGGCTCCTTCTCCTCCATCTCCAGCCATGAAGCTTAGCTCAAGATTTTCTTGTGCAGACTACGGTCCACGCTCAACGCACCAAAAATGTTGAAACTGTTATCCGGTCTCAGAGAGAGTTCAGACTCAAAGGAGGTAGTCTGCACTTATCCCGAACTGAACTTCTGGACAAAAAATTTGAACTAGGAACAGACCCTGAGCTGCAGCGAGTAGGTCCCGCCACACACCCGGAAGATCTGAGAAAACTTCCTCTCCCAATCCAAAGCTGAGTTGGGCACCTTGGAGGGCTCTCAAATCCAACCAAAGCAAACCAGAGGAGGAATAAAGCCAAATACCGATCTTCTCCAAAGGTGCCCTTAAGGGTCAATTTATAGTTTTCTAAGTCTGGCATGTCAATAACGAAATCTCGCATTTTGGTTTTGCTAAACGCAACCCAAATTGGTCTGTCAACAGTGAAAATCTACTGTTTAAAGGGGATATTAACAGACCAACAAGGACATTATGGTAAAAACACTGTTGGGTGAGTGGTTCATGCGGCTGCCACTCGCCTGGGGTGGTGAGTGCTTGATGTGGCTGACACTCGCTACCACCCCGGGGCTGAGGGTGAGTGCGGGCCCAGCTACCCCTCTCACCTACCTCGAGGCTATACCCTAGGGCGAATGCGGATCGGCGTGTTCCACTCGCCCCTTGCTACTGATGGCTCAACCCTATGTGAGCTGGGGATTTCTTTCCCCACTCGCCAGCCCGACTCGCCTTAGTCTAAAATTGCACTCTTTGCTTTGATTTTCTCCTGAGGGATCCACTTGTAGAACACGGGGTTGTACAGGTAGGAGATCTTAAATACTCCTCATTTATGTGAGAAACAAACTAGAACCAAGTTTGGCGAACATCGAATATGAAAAGATGCGAGTATTCATAGATTCGACCCGACGGTTCTAACAAGGTACTGATGATGATTTTATGCATTTTAATTCAAAATACATATACCCTAATATTACAGGATTTCTTGAGCCCCAGCTCTAATATTTATAGTACAGGGCATAACAAGTGCAAATACAATTGATCAATTCATGCTCCCCAAGGCCTTTTCATTTCATGCGGCACTTGTCAAATTGGAAATGAGAACTTAGGCATCCATAATTTGATATGATGCATACAGAACTAAGAAGGGAAATGCATGGAAGATAAAGAGAGGTGTTTACGGTTTGATTCCGGTTTCAAATCGAAGGAAATCGGCCTGGTGACGCTGTTTGGGGGCACTGTTTTGGCTTCATTCCAGTTTTAAATCGGAGGAAACCGGACTGATCGTGCAGTTTGGGACACCATTTTGGCTCCATTCCGATTTCAAATCGGAGGAAACTGGACCGGTGGCACTGTTTGAGGCACGGTTTTGGCTCCATTCCGGTTTCAAACCGGAGGAAACCGGACGGGTGGCTCTCTCTGGGGCACCGTTTTGGCTCCATTAAGGGTGTGTTTGAGAATCCGGCCGGGCGGGAGGCCGGCGAGGAGAGAGAAAACGGCTAAACGTTGCCACCAGCGGCTAAATGCCGCGCTCGCACCCTTTCACGCTGGCCGTTCTCAGAGGAGGTCGCAAATAGCACCCAAACACCTTCCCTCCGGCTCGCTCCCACCGGAACGGCGCCCCACCGGAATGTCAAACAGAGCCTAAGGTTTCAAATCGGACTGGTGGCTCCATTTTGAACTGGACTCTTAGAGCTCAATTCCCCCTTTTTAAAAGGGTCCGATTTGAATTGTAGAACAGAACCAAACGGAAAAGGATTGCAGCGTCACAAGTAAACAAGGTCAATCCTTGAAGCCAACCAACACAGAGCTCCAAGAGAATTGAAGTGTCTTTATTTTGAAAAGTGGGATATCAGATCATAAAGCGAGAGGAAGCAAAACGGCAAAAAAAAGAAGCTAATTGACACAAATTACTCACTCTTCGTCAGACTGAGATAGAGATAGAAGGTGGAGTTCTTCTTATTCCTCTTAATGAAACACTGCATCGGCAAATCACTGGGACCTGGCTGCATTCATAAATCATCCCCAAAAATTTCAGCAAATCCGTTGAATTAAAAGACAAATAACAACAAAATCCCCATTGATCCACCCAATTTTTGATTCAGCTCAAAGATTTTTCCCCCAATTCAGACAGGAAAGCGAAGGAAACCCTACCTAATTACAGCTTGATTAATACCAAAACGGACCTGCTTAAGCGAGGAAGGAAAGGTGATCTTCCCCGTCTCTTTAGTAGATCCGACAACGCTGGTGGTGATCTCCCTCCACCACCGGCACACACCGGCGCCGGACACCACGTTCTTCCGCAGCGGCCACCGCTCTCCGCCAGCCTCCACCCTCCCGACGATATCCACCATCAGCTCCGGAATCATCCGAGACCATCGGTCCTCCTCTACTCCCGGACAGACAGCGGCCGCCCCAGGTCCTCTTCCCTCCCTCGCCGTCTCCGCCGCTACCGCCGCCTCCACCTCATCCCGCGTCCGCCGCCGGGACTCGCCGCACAGATCGACCGAAACCTTGGCGAAATTGGGGAAAAATGATCTCCTCCTCGACGACATCTTCTTCTACGCAGCCCACAGATCTCTCTCTCTCTCTCTCTCTCTCTCTCTCTCTCTCTCTCTCACCTTTTTTTCTCCTAGAAGCTGGACTGCGGAGAATGAGGGCCTTGTTGGAAACGCAGCCGGCAGCCGAGCCTCATCTTTTTACCATAGGGGACTTTAAAATAGTAGTCGTATCAAACATCTTTCTTGATACCGTGAAATAGGACTATATTTTAGGACCCGTGGGATATTTAGGTTGGTGATGATGTGGAAGCTTGTGGTTGTCAGTCATCGGCATTTTTGTTAGCCACAGTTACCGAGTCCACGGCGGACATTGATTGGGGATTAATATGTACATTGAAGAGATCATTGACGGGTTTTAAATAGGGTTAGAGTTAATAGTGTATCTACCGACTCCTGCAACGCGGGTTTACTAGTAAAATATCGATGTTTTCCTTTGAATGTCTGTAAAGTGGAAAAAAATTTACTTACGTATAACCCAGGATGTCATCCTGCGTTATATATTAGGGTTTTTTTTCTGTTGGGATCCACTTTTTTCTTTCCACTGTGAAAAAAATTTCACGGGTAATTTTTTGTCTTCCACTCATCCTCTTCTCCAATCCCGGCGAAGCTGAGTTCTGATTAGTTTTCCGGCGAGTTACTGTAATCCTGTATCATTTATCTCACGGTTCCTAGGTGATGGTCTTCTATGTAATAAATGTTTAAGCTAGTATGTTCAGGTCTAATCCAGATAAATTTTTTTGCGTTTTGAATCAGAAATTGGCCGAAAATGTCAGATTTGGGAGCAACAAGTACTCATGGCTCTGACATTGCTGACGGGGGAGAAAACCATGTAAGCAATTTTATCATTATACTCGTTTACTTCAACTTATGTTCATATATTTTTACACCTCAACTTGTGTTAATTTATTTTTTCAACTGCAATCCGTATACAAATTTCAGTTGCATTTTGAACTGAACTGCATTTTAATGTTTGTTTGCAGTTGAATGTTTTTAAACACAAGATAATTATTTGTATGATTTTTCAGGTAAAAAAACAATCTGTTGTATTTCCAATTGTGCATTCAGAGGCTGAGACATATGATATGTGTTGAAGCCAAAATTGACCTCTGTGGAGTTCGGGGTCCCTGAAAGGGGTGACCTCACACCTACTACACTCGAGAGAACGTCACGGACCGGAGACTTAGGAGACTATGAACAGACCCTCGGCTCTAGCGCGGAGGTCCCACCTCACACCCGGAAGGCTACCTGAGCTCTTCCCCTCCCTTACCAAAGGGCTAGGCTGGGCGCCTTGGAGAGCTCTCTCTACTCTACCAAGGAGAAGCTAAGGGAGGAGGAAGCTCAGAAAAGGATCCTCTCCAAGGCACCCAAGGGGGTCTATTTATAGTTTTCCAAATCCCATGGGCCACAAATGACCAAAATACCCCCACGGCCAAAAGGCCTCGGGCCAATAGGAAACCGCCACGCCGGGGGGTAGAGAAGGAAAAACACGTCACCCAAAGCTAAAAGGGGACCCACCCTGCGGGACGGGGCGAGACCCGGCCTGGGGCCGGTCTCGCCCGGCCTACCCGCCGGGCTAGGCGAGACCCGGCCTGGGGCCGGTCTCGCCCGGCCTACCCGCCGGGCTAGGCGAGACCCGGCCTGGGGCCGGTCTCGCCCCGCTGCCCGCGGGGGCTGGGCGAGACCCGGCCTAGGGCCGGTCTCGCCCGGCTGCCCGCGGGGCTGGGCGAGACCCGGCCTGGGGCCGATCTCGCCCGGCTTACCCGCCGGGCTCGGAGCCGATCTCGCCGGCCTGAGGAAAAAAGGGGGAGGGGGAGGGCCTGCTGATCCCGCCTCCACACCCAAATGGCCCGGGCGGATGCCTACTAACCTGCCGCTTTCACACTCCAACTAAGGGGTCGCTGGGGGAGGCCGATTTCTCCTCCCCCTACTAGTATGCTTCCAAGCTAGAGCCGAAATTGGCCACCGAGAGTTCAAAATACTCAAAAAGCTTTAAAACTAAGCACGCCTCCTTCAGGGTCCACTCTTCGCGAATACGGGGTTGTACACAATCCCCGCTCTTTTCGAGGTTGGCACAAGCTCGGAAAGAAACATCCAACCCAACGTATTCGCGGAGTGTAACTTCCCTGCGGGGTCAACCTGCCATGCCAGCTATGGGAGCCTGGGTGGCGAGAGCTTCTCTGGGTAACAAACTTGGTTCCCACGAGAGATCAACCAGCCCTGCCAGCTAGGTGAGAGCCTGACAGCGGAATCCCTCTCGGAGCAAAGGACTTGGCTTCCACGAGAGATCAACCTGCCCTGCCAGCTAGGTGAGAGCCTGATAGCGGAATCCATCTCGGAGCAAAGGACTTGGCTTCCACGAGAGATCAACCTGCCCTGCCAGCTAGGTGAGAGCCTGACAGCGGAATCCATCTCGGAGCAAAGGACTTGGCTTCCACGAGAGATCAACCTGCCCTGCCAGCTAGGTGAGAGTCTGACAGCGGAATCCATCTCGGAGCAAAGGACTTGGCTTCCACGAGAGATCAACCTGCCCAGCCAGCTAGGTGAGAGCCTGACAACGGAATCCATCTCGTAGCAAAGGACTTGGCTTCCACGAGAGATCAACCTGCCCTGCCAGCTAGGTGAGAGCCTGACAGCGGAATCCATCTCGGGGTGAGACCTTCCCACCCTCCGAGAGATCAACCTGCCCTGCCAGCTAGGTGAGAGCCTGGCAGCGGAATCCATCTCGAGGTGAGACCTTCCCACCCTCCGAGAGATCAACCTGCCCTGCCGGCTAGGTGAGAGCCTGGCAGCGGAATCCATCTCGAGGTGAGACCTTCCCACCCTCCGAGAGATCAACATGCCCTGCCAGCTAGGTGAGAGCCTGGCAGCGGAATCCATCTCGAGGTGAGACCTTCCCACCCTCCGAGAGATCAACCTGCCCTGCCAGCTAGGTGAGAGTCTGGCAGCGGAATCCATCTCGGAGCAAAGGACTTGGCTTCCACGAGAGATCAACCTGCCCTGCCAGCTAGGTGAGAGCCTGACAGCGGAATCCATCTCGGAGCAAAGGACTTGGCTTCCACGAGAGATCAACCTGCCCTGCCAGCTAGGTGAGAGCCTGACAGCGGAATCCATCTCGGAGCAAAGGACTTGGCTTCCACGAGAGATCAACCTGCCCTGCCAGCTAGGTGAGAGCCTGACAGCGGAATCCATCTCGGAGCAAAGGACTTGGCTTCCACGAGAGATCAACCTGCCCTGCCAGCTAGGTGAGAGCCTGACAGCGGAATCCATCTCGGAGCAAAGGACTTGGCTTCCATGAGAGATCAACCTGCCCTGCCAGCTAGGTGAGAGCCTGACAGCGGAATCCATCTCGGGATGAGACCTTCCCACCCTCCGAGAGATCAACCTGCCCTGCCAGCTAGGTGAGAGCCTGGCAGCGGAATCCATCTCGAGGTGAGACCTTCCCACCCTCCGAGAGATCAACCTGCCCTGCCAGCTAGGTGAGAGCCTGGCAGCGGAATCCATCTCGAGGTGAGACCTTCCCACCCTCCGAGAGATCAACCTGCCCTGCCAGCTAGGTGAGAGCCTGACAGCGGAATCCATCTCGAGGTGAGACCTTCCCACTCTCCGAGAGATCAACCTGCCCTGCCAGCTAGGTGAGAGCCTGGCAGCGGAATCCATCTCGAGGTGAGACCTTCCCACCCTCCGAGAGATCAACCTGTCCTGTCAGCTAGGTGAGAGCCTGGCAGCGGAATCCATCTCGAGGTGAGACAACTAGGCATCTACGAGAGGTACCACCGGCCCTGCCCAGCTAGTCAGAGCCTGGGCAGCGGGACCGTCTCGGAGCAAAAGGACTAAGCATCTCAATCATTCCTTACCAAATCCTACATCCTCAAACGGGGGAAAAACATGAGTTACATGGTCCCCCCGACTCAGCTGGTCAGGGGTAGCACTTGTTACAATACAAGAAAGATGAAAAAACTACCGCAAGGCGAGGCCTCCTCATGGGGCCTGGGCATGACGGTCGTCTTCCGCTTCCTTTTCCTCGGGCACTTCCATCTTGCTCAAGCTCTCCATGACCTTATCCATCTCCTCTGCGTGGGCCAACCAAGAGATGGTGTTGACAGCCGTGACGTAGCACTGCCTTGCCATCCTGGAGTCCCCCTTGACTCTGACCTGGATCCCTCCGGAGCTGAGCTTGATGCATTGGTGGAAGGAAGATGGCACGCAACGAAAGGCGCTGATGAGGGGCCTTCCGAAGATGGCGTTGTAGCTGCTCGGAGCGTCAACAATGACGAACCGGCAGTTCCTTGAGGCCCCTCCCAACTTTACTTGGAGTCCTACTCCACCTTCGACCTCCTTTCTTTCTCCTGAGAATCCGAACAGGGGTCCGTCCAAGGCCAACACCCTCCTTGGCTCTACCTTCATCTCCTCAAACGCCTTCCTGAAAACGACGTTGACGGAGCTCCCGTTGTCAACCAAGATTCTGGAGACGATGTAGCCTTCGATGGCCGTCTGGATGACCAGCGCATCACAGAACGGATCCTCATGATCCGACAGGTCCTTCACCGAGAAGGTGATCTTCTCCTCCTGGGGCGGGGTCTGGGAGGTTGAGGCGACGCTCCTTCGGTACATGACATGGAGGCTTGCCTTCCGAGTGGCCTCGATTCCCACTCCACCATGGATCACCGCTATACCGCCTCGAGGTCCGACATCGACCCGGTCCTCACAAACGTCATCCCCTCCTTCTCTGGGCAGAACCTCTTCAACCCGTACTGGTGGCTGTGGCTGGGCAGGGTCTCTCGCCCCCCTCACTTCCAGGAACTCGGGGCAGGTAGCTATGGTGTGCCCCTCCACCTGGTGGAAGTCACAGTATGGCAACTCTACCCTGACCCTTCTCCTTCCCTGGCAGTTCCTCCTCTCCCTTCGACCAATCTCCATTGCTTGTTGTGGTGGGGGTAGGAGCTGCCTAGGGGCTTGCCTCTGGAAGTTGAACCTTCCTTGGCCCCCATGGAAGTTTCCCTCATCATGGGCGTAACCTCTTCCCGGGCCCTGAGCGGGTCCTCCCTGTTGTCTCCAACCTGGTTCCGGACCCTCCTGAGCTCTCTGCTCCTCTCTCCTTCTTCCCTCCTGAGGCCTCGAGCCACCTTGCTCCTTTGCCTCCGTCTCTGTTAGCTTTGCCAACTTCTTAACAAATGTCGGGTTGGCTGCCTCCATGGCAATCTCCTCTGCCGCCCTTTCCATTAGCTCTTCGAAGGAAAGGGGGGCCTTCCGGGTCAAGCTCATCTTGAAGAAGCCCTCCTTCAGCCCAACGGTGAAGGCCATCTGGAGAGCATACCCTGACATCTCCTGGACCTCCAAGATCTCCTCTTGGAACCTGTCTACGTAGCGGGCCAGCGACTCCTCGGCCCCCTGTCTTATCAGGAAGATGGACTCTGGACTCCTCTTCCGCTTCTTGGAGGTGGAGAAGCGGAGATGAAAGCTCCGGCTCAAGTCCTCGAACCCATAGATCGACCTCGGAGGGAGTTGATGGAACCAGTCCCTTGCCTTCTCCTTCAGCGTGATCGCAAAGAGGCGACACTTGAAGGCATCCGTCATCGGCCTGATGGAGACGGCATCCTCGAACCACTGCAGATGCTGGACGGGGTCATCCTTCCCCGTATAGTAAGCCATGTCTGGCTCTCTGAAACCCTCGGGAATGGGAGCTGAGATGATCAGCTCGCTGAAGGGTGACCCTCTAAGGGGTGGTCTCGCTGCCTCCACTCGCGCAACCTGCTCGTCTGGGAGGTTGGCACTCGCCGGGCTAGAGAACAGCTCCCGGCCGGTGAGGTCCCGATCGACCCCATCTCCCATCCTCTCCTTTCCTGGCCTTCTTCCTGGTGCGCTTCCTTCTCCCCCCGCTGGGGTCATCTCGCCTAGACCCCTGGGAGTCGACTCGTCGAGGGGGGGAGCTAGCTCCTGGGGGGTCGGGGTGGAGCTGTCACCCTGAGGAGCAATGCTTTGCAACATCTCCATGATACCCTGGATGGAGGCCATGAACTCTTGTCTCCCCACAAAGGGTCCCGAGCTAGGGAGCTCGCCGAGATCATCACTACCTCCCTGACCTCCCGTCATGACACTCTCTCGAGATCTTCTGTGCTGGTCACTCTCCACGCTCACCGCACCAAAAGTGTTGAAGCCAAAATTGACCTCTGTGGAGTTCGGGGTCCCTGAAAGGGGTGACCTCACACCTACTACACTCGAGAGAACGTCACGGACCGGAGACTTAGGAGACTGTTAAAGTTGGAGACCGGGCGGTCTGTCTTGGCGGGTTAGAGACCGCGCGGTCTGGCGGTTTGACTCGGCGACTTGCAAACCGGGCGGTCTAAGCAATCTTCACAGGCGACCTCTCTGCATCTCTTATTGTAAGCCGTGCGGTTAGTGCTTCTGTCTAACCGCGCGGCCTGTGCGGTTTACTTTGTACAGTCCGCTTAGCTTGTAAATTTTAGTCCCACATCTCTTATTTGTATTCTCTCTTCTCTCCTCCATTCTATATAAGGGAGGGCATACCTTTGTAATAGTTATCATTTTTGGATAATAAAATTTCGATTATTCAAAAGTTTATTCGGCTTGTTCTCTTCTTTTCGCTTTCTTTCTCTACTTTCTAACATGGTATCAGAGGACACGGTCTTTTCCTCCTGATTCTGTGCGCTCTCTGTTGTTCGCGGCTTGTCTTCCGCGTTCTGCGGCTTGTTCGCGGCTTGCCTTCTCCTCTGTCCGCGCGGTTTGTTGCTATCCGCGCGGCTTGTTTCTGTCCGCTGCCTGTTTGTGCGGCTTGCTCTTCTTGTTTCTCTTCTCCTCCTGCTCTTTGTCGCAGCGACCTGTTTCCGTGTCGCCGCGCTCCTTGCTCTTTCCTGCCGCTCCGACTTCCTAGTCGCTGCGGTCTGTCTCTGTCCGCGTGTGTTGTCTCTGCACTCGCGGTTTGCTGCTGTGATCTGCCTGACCGTGCGGGTTGTTCCTTCCTTACCCGCATCTTGGTCGCGGTCACCTGCTCTTCTCCTCTCTTCTGTTCGCTCGGCTTTTTCAGTCCGCGCGACCTCTTCCCCGCTGTGCCCTTGACCGCCTTCTCGCAACTGCTGTGATCTGCCTGACCGTGCGGGTTGTCCCTTTCTTACCCGCATCTTGGTCGCGGTCACCTGCTCTTCTCCTCTCTTCTGTTCGCTCGGCCCTTTGCAGTCCGCGCGACTTCTTCCCCGCTGTGCCTTGATCTGGATCCTAGCCGCTCGTGTTCAAGCGGCTTCTTCCCTTTTGTTCCCGCCGCGGTTTCACGCGGATTCTTCCTTGTTTGAGCGGCCTCTCCGCCTCTTCGCTCTTAGCCGCTTCTCTTGTTAGTCGCCGCGACCTCCTGGTTTAGTCGCGCGGCTTGTGCTCTGCACCTTGGTCGTGGCCCTTCGTGCCGCTGGTGTGCTGTCACCGAGACCGCTGCAGTTTCTTCTTCCTCCCTTCATGGCTTTCGCCTCGGTTGTCACGTCTTCTGGTCGTGCACACGTTGTTACTCAGGGCAAATGGCTGATCGACACTGGTGCTACGAATCATATGACCGGCCATCTCCCGTGTTTCTCTCTCCTAGAAAAACATGCTCGCTTGCCCCCAGTTACTCTCGCTGACGGCTCTTCATCACCAGTTCATGGCACAGGGATAGTTCATGTCACCCGTCTCTTCACTTGGCGGATACTCTATATGTGCCCCGGTTCCCGTGCAACTTATTATCTGTTACATCTCTTTGCAAGCAATTACAGTGTTCCGTCACATTTACTTCTACTTCTTGCTCTTTTCAGGATCCGGACTCCCAACGGACGATTGCTACTGGGACTGAGAGTGGCGGCTTATACTTCCTAGACAACATTTCTGCTTTTTCCACCTTCTCCTCCACCTCCACAGATCTTCTCCAATGGCATCTCCGCCTTGGTCATGCTCCTCCCCGTATTCTTCGTCAACTTCTGCCCCACCTTCCTCCTCAAAGTCCTCCGCTCAACTGTGAGGCCTGTCAGCTTGGCAAGCATCACCGCTCCTCCTTCCCTCCAAAGCACGTTCGTAGCTCTACCCGTCCGTTTGATCTTATCCACTCCGACATCTGGGGTCCTTCTCCTACTCTTACCATTGGTCGGGGTAGTTCCTATTTTGTCACGTTCATTGATGATTTCTCTCGCTGTACGTGGGTGTATCTGTTAAAAGATCGCTCCGAATTATTCTCTGTATGGACATCCTTCTATCTCATGATCAAAACTCAGTTTGATGTTTCTATCAAAGTTTTTCGGTCTGATAATGCCGCAGAATATCTCAGTCGTGACTTCTCTACATTCTGCATGCAAAATGGGATTCTTCATCAAACTAGTTGTGTCTATTCTTCACAACAAAATGGTGTAGCCGAACGCAAAAACCGACACCTGCTCGATGTCGCTCGCACCTTGATGACCCAGATGCATGTTCCTCGCTCCTATTGGGGCTATGCTGTTCTCCTTGCCTGCTACCTCATCAATCGCATTCCCTCCACGGTTCTCCATGGCCAAACCCCGTTCTCCATTTTGTATCCGGGCAAGGAGCCGTTTCATCTCCCTCTCCAAATCTTTGGATGCACTGCCTTTGTGCATGCCCCTTCTGCCACCCGTGATAAGCTCTCCCCTCGCTCCACCAAATGTGTCTTTCTGGGGTATTCCACCACTCAGAAAGGCTACTGTTGCTTTGATCCCGTCCTTCGTAAGCAGTTCGTCTCTGCTGATGTCACCTTCTTCGAGAATACCTCCTACTTCTCGGATACCTCTTCTCCTCTTCTCCCAGCTTCTGATTCTCCTGCCATTCCCTTCGTTCCCTCGTCTCCTCCTACACTCTCCACCACTACACCGTCTCCACCCCCTCCTCTTCCTCCACCTCACTCTCTCCCTTCTCCACCACCCTCTCCCTCCTCTCCGCTGCCGTCGCTCTCTTCTCCCGGGCCAGCTTTCTCTACCACGGATGCTCCGGATGCCGCGGGCCCGGCTGACCTGGATCTTCCTATAGCTCTTCGCAAAGGGGTGCGGACGTGCACCTTACACCCCCTTGCTGCTGTTGTTTCCTATGATCGTCTTACTCCTTCTCGCAGGGCCTTTGCACTGGCTATCTCTGCCACTGCCACACCCCGCTCCTATCAGGAGGCCCTTGCTATTCCTCACTGGAAGATGGCCATGGATGAGGAAATGGCGACCCTTACTGAGCGGGGTACCTGGACTCTTGTTCCTCCTCCCTTTGGCACTGATGTTGTTGGCTGTCGCTGGGTCTTTGTGGTCAAATTTAGCCCAGACGGCACTGTGGATCGGTATAAGGCTCGCCTTGTGGCTAAGGGCTTTACTCAGACCTATGGGGTTGATTACTTTGACACCTTCTCCCCTGTGGCTCGTCTCAGCACAATCCGGGTTCTTCTCTCTGTGGCCGTCAATCGGGATTGGCCAATTTCTCAGCTGGACGTCAAGAATGCCTTCCTTTATGGTGATCTTCACGAGGCCGTTTACATGGAGCAACCTCCTGGGTATGTTGCTCAGGGGGAGACACGAGTATGCCGGCTGCAGAAGGCAATTTATGGCCTCAAGCAGAGTCCTCGAGCTTGGTTTGACAAGTTCAGCGGTATTGTGGCGGCTGTTGGTTTTGTGCGAAGCTCTGCTGATCACTCTCTCTTTATTCGCAAAACTCCTTCTGGGCTGGTTGTTCTTGCTGTATATGTCGATGATATTCTTCTCACTGGCAATGACCAGGAAGGGGTAGCCCTGACAAAGCTACATCTTCGCCAACATCTGATCACTAAAGATATGGGCTCTCCAAAGTACTTTCTGGGGATCGAACTCTCTCGGAAGCCCGACTCCTTAGTTCTCTCTCAGCGAAAGTATGCCCTTGATCTTTTAAAAGAGGCGGGATTGACTGGAGCTAAACCTGCCCGATGTCCCATGGCTATTGGGGAGGACAAAACCTGGACAGATGATTCGCCTCTTCTTTCAGATAGTTCGCGATACAGGCGTCTGGTTGGTAAGCTCATATATCTCACAGTGACCAGACCCGACATTTCTTATGCTGTGGGCAAGGTGAGTCAATTCATGCAAGCGCCCAGGGATTGTCATCTTCAGTCCGCCTTGCGGATCTTGGAATATGTCAAAGCAGCGCCTGGAAAGGATTACTGTTTCAGAAGAATGGTCATCTGAGGATTGAAGCCTACTCAGATGCAAGTTATGCTGATGACAAAGGGGATCGCAAGTCTACCTCAGGTTTTTGCACCTTTGTTGGGGGAAATCTGGTGAGCTGGAAGAGTAAAAAGCAGTCTGTTGTCTCCAGGTCCAGTGCAGAAGCTGAGTATCGCAGTATGGCGTCAACCACTTGTGAGTTGAAATGGTTGCGGGCTCTCATGCTAGATTTAGGAGAGGTGTACAACCATCCTCTACCTATGTTCTGTGATAACAAGGCCGCCATATACATCTCCAAAAATCCGGTATTCCATGAAAGAACAAAGCACATTGAGGTTGACTGCCATTTCATTCGTGAAGAGATTTTAAAAGAACAGATTTGCACTCCGTTTGTCACATCTGATAAAGAGCTAGCCGACATCTTCACCAAGCCAGTCTCCGCCTCGTTTCTGCATGTTTGCGACAAGCTGGGCATGATTGATATATATGCTCCAGCTTGAGGGGGAGTGTTAAAGTTGGAGACCGGGCGGTCTGTCTTGGCGGGTTAGAGACCGCGCGGTCTGGCGGTTTGACTCGGCGACTTGCAAACCGGGCGGTCTAAGCAATCTTCACAGGCGACTCTCTGCATCTCTTATTGTAAGCCGTGCGGTTAGTGCTTCTGTCTAACCGCGCGGCCTGTGCGGTTTACTTTGTACAGTCCGCTTAGCTTGTAAATTTTAGTCCCACATCTCTTATTTGTATTCTCTCTTCTCTCCTCCATTCTATATAAGGGAGGGCATACCTTTGTAATAGTTATCATTTTTGGATAATAAAATTTCGATTATTCAAAAGTTTATTCGGCTTGTTCTCTTCTTTTCGCTTTCTTTCTCTACTTTCTAACAGAGACTATGAACAGACCCTCGGCTCTAGCGCGGAGGTCCCATCTTACACTCGGAAGGCTACCTGAGCTCTTCCCCTCCCTTACCAAAGGGCTAGGCTGGGCGCCTTGGAGAGCTCTCTCTACTCTACCAAGGAGAAGCTAAGGGAGGAGGAAGCTCAGAAAAGGATCCTCTCCAAGGCACCCAAGGGGGTCTATTTATAGTTTTCCAAATCTCATGGGCCACAAATGACCAAAATACCCCACGGCCAAAAGGCCTCGGGACAATAGGAAACCGCCACGCCGGGGGTAGAGAAGGAAAAACACGTCACCCAAAGCTAAAAGGGGACCCACCCTGCGAGACGGGGCGAGACCTGGCCTGGGGCCGGTCTCGCCCGGCCTACCCGCCGGGCTGGGCGAGACCCGGCCTGGGGCCGGTCTCTCCCGGCTGCCCGCGGGGCTGGGCGAGACCCGGCCTGGGGCCAGTCTCGCCCGGCCTACCCGCCGGGCTGGGCGAGACCCGCCTGGGGCCGGTCTCGCCCCGCTGCCCGCGGGGGCTGGGCGAGACCCGGCCTGGGGACGGTCTCGCCCGGCCTACCCGCCGGGCTGGGCGAGACCCGGCCTGGGGCCGGTCTCGCCCCGCTGACCGCGGGGGCTGGGCGAGACCCGCCTGGTGCCGGTCTCGCCCGACCTACCCGCCGGGCTGGGCAAGACCCGGCCTGGGGCCGGTCTCGCCCGGCCTACCCGCCGGGCGGGGCGAGACCCGGCCTGGGGCCGGTCTCGCCCGGCTGCCCGCGGGGCTGGGCGAGACCCGGCCTGGGGCCGGTCTCGCCCGGCCTACCCGCCGGGCTCGGAGCCGATCTCGTCGGCCTGAGGAAAAAAGGGGGAGGGGGAGGGCCTGCTGATCCCGCCTCCACACCCAAATGGCCCGGGCGGATGCCTACCAACCTGCCGCTTTCACACTCCAACTAAGGGGCCGCTGGGGGAGGCCGATTTCTCCTCCCCCTACTAGTATGCTTCCAAGCTAGAGCCGAAATTGGCCACCGAGAGTTCAAAATACTCAAAAAGCTTAAAAACTAAGCACGCCTCCTTCAGGGTTCACTCTTCGCGAATACGGGGTTGTACAATATGTATTGTCAGTATATCTATAGTACAGGTTTCAGTGTTCGGAAACAACATTTGCCCTAGTGGACTCACAAAGGATTATAAAATGGCGAGAATATAGCTGCGCCAAAAGCTAGTTTGAGGAGTGCGGGATCATCCCCTAAAAAATACCGCAAGCTTGAAACATGCACTGGTTGCCTTGCATGTATATACTTTACTGCAGATGAAAATGGCAGGAACTGGAAAGTTACAAAGTTCGTCGAGGAGCACAATCATGTGCTTGCGACAGAGAAAGAGCAGCACTTACTGAGATCTCATCGCAGCGTTTCAAACATACATGGTAGCCTTATTAAGATTTTGAAAGATGCGGGAGTGAAAACTATTCATGCATACAACTTTCTATCTAATGAAGTTAGTGGGGTCGCAAATGTTGGGTTCTCTAAAACCGATGTCTACAACTTTGTGCAGTGGGAGAAGAAGGCACTAGTAGAAAGTTGTGACTCCCTTAGTTTGCTGAAGATATTACAGGAGAAACAGTTGGAGGACAACATGTTCTCATATGATGTTCGAACCGATGAGTTGAACATGTTGACAAGTTTCTTTTGAATGGATGTGCATAACAAAATAGACTATAACTGTTATGACGACGTGATTATTTTTGACACAACATACAGATTATATAAGTATAATATGGCTTGTGCTCCATTTATTGCGGTCAACAATCATTGGCAAAACATAATGGTCGGCGGCGCTTTCATTGCTGAGGAAACGATTGATTCGTTTGTTTGGGTATTCGAGACTTTTTTAAAATTTGTTGGTGAAAAAAACCAACAACTATATTCACGGACCAACACTAGGCCATGACCGTTGCTATTGAAAGAGTACTTACAAGAACCCGACACCGGTTATGCCAATGACATATCTCAAAAAAATTCCCCTCAAAGGTTCCATGTTTTAACAGTGACAAAAGTGTGCTAGGACTTTTTATCAATGTATGAGTAAGTGCGATACTGAGTTTGAGTTTGACAAATACTAGAGCGAGATGATTACTAAGGGAGGGTTGCAAGAGAACAGATGGCTTGGAGATTTACATAAAGTTAGACAAAAATGGTCTACAACATTCAACAAAGATATTTTGGACTTTGGCATACTGTCAACACAACGGAGCGAATCTGTCAACAATGGATTGCATGGCTATTCAAAGGCAACTAGTACATTGGTTGAATGTCTCATAGGGTTCGAGAAATTGGTGGGTTCTTGGCGGACAGCGGAGCATGACGAAGACTTTAGATGTAAGCAAGGGATGATATGCTTAAAGATTAAAAGTTGTTTGCTACTTCGACATGCGTCCAAGTTTTACACCCGCAAATTATTTACTATTTTTGAGAAAGTTTTCATGGAGGGAGCCGCCGGTGTTTGTATAGTGGATGAGACTAGATATGATGAAGATCAGTTTTCTTATGTTACAAAGCAGTGTGATGACTCCGAAGTTGATAAAAGGTGGTTTGTTAACTACAATGCAATTACCAATGATTCTGAGTGCTCATGTAGAGGTTTCGAGACTCGAGGTATACTTTGCAAACATATACTCAGGATATATAATATGAAAAATGCCCGACAGATTCTGAACAAATATTTGATTAAACGATTTAGTATAAACGCTAAAAAGGATATCTACTTACCAAACACTCCAGACATGGTACAATGTGACTATAATGTGACATTTAGAAGCCACTTGATGCATTTTTCATATGACATTGCACACTGAATTGAGAATTGCCAAACTGCAAAGGTACATGTTTTGACAGTGATGAATGATCTAGATAGGAAAATTGATGAGATGGTTGAGGTGGATGAAAGACAGAAGAAAGGGTATAATGATGACATGGATATAAGTAATCCTGCGGTTAGAGATCCTGTAACAAAGAGACCGAAAGGAATTTCAAATGCACGTTTGAAATCACATTGGGAGTCAAGGAATAAAAAACCAAGTATTGTTTTGGCCCTCTCACCTATTCTCATTTCACAATTTGTTGTTCATATAAATGTTAATTTCTACTCCAACTTGTAGGAAAGAAAGATACAGTTAAACCAAAGACTGTTGTCTTAGAAGAAGGCTTTGGAGATCGAAAGAAAATTAATTTTCTCGATCTTTCAACAGAAGACCAACAACCGGTCAAATATGCTGCTCCAACTGATTTGAATGAAGACAGTTATTTCAATTTGTCGTTTGATTTCCCTGGCATTCCCAACATGTTCAAATCATAACCAATTATATGTTATTTTGACTTGATGTTAAAGACTATATATTTTGATTAAGTTAATCTTTAGAACCACCTGATTTTGTCATTGAACTAGATTGTGTCAATCAGATTTAAAATATGTGCACTCTCCTCCCTGTTGAGCGGAATTCTCTGTTGAGCACACATTTTAAGAGAGAAACAAAACCCACTATTCAAATACATAAGACATTCAGACAAATATCGATAAAAAAACAGTTCAATGAATGTTAAAGGTTGTAATTGCACAATGTGCTACCAAAAAAGTTATCTTTAAAAGTACGTTCATCCCAAAAAATAAATCAACGACCCAATGCCATAATCTTCTCAGATATACAGTTAAAAAATGTTTTTAAAATATCGCCAACGAGTTCGGCGCGAAAGCGAGACATATCGTCTTGCCATTTGTTGTGGTCTTTCCAAGAAATAGTTGTTTGTGACGAGACTGCTTCCATGAACTTCATTACAAAGACGCAACAATCCCAACTATTTTCTTGTTTGGGCATGTCGACTGCATCCACGACCGGCCATTTAATGAAGCCTTCTGGGAATGCCTGTGCAGCATCTTCATGTAGATGCGTCAGTTGTAGTAAGAAAACATGGAAGATTTGAACATACAAGTAATATATTTGAAAGCGGTGACTTTAATAATCAACAACGTTCATATCTAAATCTTTGTACATACATTAGCACGTGCACCTGCCCGATGAAGGCTGCTTTGGAGTGAATCATAAAGCTCCCAGCGGCTCTCTTTTAACCAACATACTAGTAATAATCATTGGCTGCTGACATGGCAAGGCATAAGAAAAATTCCCGAGGTATTAACCGCCTCAGTTGTGATATGACTGATAAGTGCATTGTAGTTCCTAGCACCGCTTCTTTTATAGTACTGCACAATTGATAAGTAAATCATATTTGAAATTAGGTCAAATCATGGATACTCAAATAACATACCTCATGATTTCTTCTAGTGACCTCACGTATTTTCTTGCTTGGGTGGTCAAGGCTCCAGTTATGCCTCAGACCACCTTTTTATTCTCCCTTCTAACAGGTATGACCATAACAACATGTGTGGTCACTAGAAGAATGGATGTTCTTCTTGTAAGAGTACAAGTGTACCTTATAACAATTATGTCTTAGACCACCTTTTTATTCTCCCTTCTAACAGGTATGACCATAACAACATGTGTGTTCATTTGAGAGCCTGACAGCGGGATCTACACGGGGTCTGAGTAGACACACACGAGTGACATCCAGCCCTGCCAGCTCGGTAAGAGACTGGCAGCGGGATCTGCTCGGGGTCTATCAAATGAACTCTTCACCCATTTACACTACCTCCACTCTTCCACCTCTGTCCACTCTACCACCTCAGTCAATTATTCCTCGTCCGGCTGTCCCCATTTTATCTCTAGAACATAGATACTTGAAGCGGAAGTCATACCTCCCTTCTTCTTTTGCAGACCCTAAACCTAGTAGAAGATCTGCTAGGTCTTGAGTTCTTCAAACAGCTAACATGAACCTATAGAAGACTGAAGGCTCTCATCTCTTTCTTTATCAGAAGTGTTTCTGAACTTGCTGTAGTAGAAGAATATATACTCATGTTATATTTTTAATTTACCTGCTTTTTACTTCTCTTTTGTAGAGATTAATATGTGTTTGTGAGCTCACATTAGGTACTCACATTATATTTAAAATTCACCTGCTTTGGACTTCTCCTTTGTAGAGATTAGCAGGTGTTCGTGAGTTCACGTCAAGTACTCTCCCGTTGTCAACAAGGTACTCATCTCCGCGGATGTTACCTTTACTGAGGATGAAAGTTTTTTCACCCACACCTCCACTCTACCACCTATGTCCACTCTACCACCTCAGTCCATTATTCCTCGTCCGGCTATCCCTGATTTATCTCTAGAACATAGATATTTGAAGCGGAAGTCATACCTCCCTTCTTCTTTTGCAGACCCTCAATATAAGAACATTTCCTCCTCCAATGACCACTCTTGCCACAGTGGTGGCATTTCCCTTCTTTCACTAAGCCTTTCTTCTTCAGTGCTGAAGACATGGCCTCAAGAGATGACTTAGGTCCTACCTTTGTCTTCTTGAAGCCTTTGGCCATGACATTGCATTTATGCACCATCAGTATGGAGCTAGCAGGCTTGACCTTCTTCATATTGATCACTCCAAGTACCACAGAAATGCCTATATGGTACTTGGACAGTGGCTGTTCCAAGCACATGACTGGAACCAGGAATTTGCCGATAGACTATAGATTAGTAAAGGCTGGACCAAAGGTGATCTTTGGTGGCTCAGAAAGAGGCTACACAAAAAGATATGGTAACATTTCTAATGGTCTAGTGACTATCACAAAAGTGTCTTATATAGAAGGATTGAAACACAATCTGATAAGCATAAGTCCTCTTTGTGATATAGGCTATGAAATAACATTCCACAATGATAAGTACCTAATAAGGAAAACAAGTGATCAAGAGATCATCCTGTCAGTCACTAGGAGTGACAACATTTATTGTCTAAATTTCTTATGTATAAATAAGAATTCTCCTGTATGCCTAGTAGCAAGTGTGAAAGACTTTTTGTGTGTGCAATGACACAAGAGGCTAGCTCACTTAAATTATAGAACTATGAGCTAGTTGCTTTCTATGGACTTAGTTAGATATGGACCCCAGCTAAAATGTGATGACTACTTTTAGTCATCATTTTTGATATAGTTTATAAACCTAAATTCCTAAGTTTAGTTATAATTTTGTTTATTTTATGTCTGTTTTGTTTTATTTCTCGTATGTTATGATAATTTCTAAATTTATTATGTGTTTTATATTTTATGTTGTGTTATGTTTAGTTTAGTTTTAATGTTTAATATGGTTGTTGCTATGTTTAGTCTTATTAATATATATATATATATATATATATTATGTGATGTTTAGTTTTATTTGTTATAATTATTATGTTCATGAATAATATTTTGTTTTTAATGTTTATTTTGTGTTGTTATTTGTAGGTTCATGCAGCCCTCTTTATTGGAGCAGCCCACTAGTGCATGACCGGCCTCCTCCCCACTTCAAGGTGCAGCCCGACCCCTCCTTCATTGATCCAAACCGGACCTCCATGATGCAGCCCTTGATGTGTTGGTGCAGCCCCTACCCGAGCTCAAGTCCAACATGCATGCAGCCCACTTCAAGCAAGCAGCCCGGCCCTCTCCTTCGTGCAGCCCGACCACCCATCTACTTCAATAATGTAGCCTACTTCAAAGATGCAAGCAACCCGAGCTCCTCTTCAAGCCCAAAATCGAGCCCATGCATCCAACCAACTTTGCATGGCTCCCCATTTAATGCATGACCATTTCCCTCCCCTTTTTCATCAATTTATTTCCATATTTCTCTCCCCATTCATGCATGGCCGACCACCTCATGCCCTATCTCTCTCCCCTCCTCATTAATTTCCACATGCATGAGTCCCCCACTTCCTATGGTCGGCCACACTCTTTCCTCCTCTTTTATTTCTTTTTTATTCTACATTCATCTCCTCTCTCTCTCATTAATTTCTCCATGCATGCACCTTACCACCATGCATTGAACTCCACCTCTTTCTTCCCCCTCATTAAATGAAATGCATTCCCCCTCTCCCTACACATGGTCGGCCACCCCCTTGCCATTTTCAATTTATTTCCATCTAGAATCTTCCCTTCTCATCTATAAAAGGCACCATGGTCTCATGCTTTAGAGGTTGGATTGGAAATAGAGCAAGTGAGATAGCTAGTTCAAGTGCAAGTTTTTTTCCTTGTTGCTAAGTAGATTTCTTTTTTCTTGTTATTGTAATTTCTTTTATTAGCATAATCTTGTCTATTTCATTATCTTGTACCCCTTTTTATATCTCAATGAAAATGAATTTCTTTTATCTTTTCGTGCTTTCTTTCTTAACCATGCGTAGCTAATCTTCTTTTAGCACTTGATCATGAGGATCCATGATTTGAGATAGGAATTCTTTTTACTTCGTAATTTTATTTTTGCTAACTTTCGCTCGATCCCTCTTTGATTTATTTCGAGCCGACTCCGTATTTCCGGTATACAGTAGTAGGCCTTTGATCTCATTTCATAGTAGTCGAGAGACTCGTTGATTTGAAAGATCACTCAAAGAAGGAAGGAGTTGCACACAATCCTAGAGATAGGACGACGTAAATCCTCCGGATTGGAGTCAAATCCAATAGTGTGGATCGCCTCGATAATGCAACTTTAGGCCTCTTTGATCTGTAAAGAGATTTCGATCAAAGCGTCTATAAGTTAGGAGACTTAATGCTCTAGCGAGATTTTGTCTTATTTTCGGATCTGTCACGGTCGAGTTAAGTCGCAATTATAAAATTATATTTTTATTTCTCCTATCTCTTTTCATGGTGAATCATCGATCAAGTGCTATCTTTTAATCCATAGTTCCGTTTTAAATTTCGTTTCAGTTTAATTTTAAAATTTCTCAAAACTCACTTTCTTTCAGTAGGATAATAGTTTAAGCGGGAGTAGCAGTACTTGACAACCCCGTGTTTAAATACGACCTTGATACTACAATTCGACAGGTACACTTGCCTGTTCGGGTTTTAGCCCACCAAGTTTTTGGCGCCGTTGCCGGGGACGCTTTTTTCGTCAATATTAAGAAAGCGCTTATGCTCTTACTTCTGCAAAAAAATCAAAAAAAAAATTTCCTTTTCTCTCTATTTTTTTCCCTCCAATTCTATTTTCGTTCTTTTCTTTTCCTTCTAATTTTCTTAGTGCATGACCCGCACGAATCCGTCGCTACTTGTTGATTTGGACCCATAAATCGAACGCTCCTTTCGAAGAAACTTACGATTCAGTGGTTCCACTTCTCAAACAGCGGTTGAGGATTCCGACAGTGATTATAACTTCAACTCCGAAATGGGAGACCCTAACCCCGCGTTTGCCCAGCAAAGGACGATGTCCGATTATGCTCGGCCCAACCTGGAGGGTACAGAAACAAGTATTGTTCGACCTGCAATTGCGAACAATAACTTCGAGCTTAAGCCTAGCATCATACAAATGGTGCAGCAATATGTACAGTTCGACGGATTACAAGATGAAGATCCGAACTTGCATATTGCCAACTTTCTTGAAATCTGTGACACCTTCAAAATAAATGGTGTCTCAGACGATGCTATAAGGCTAAGACTCTTCCCATTCTCCTTAAGAACTAAAGTCAAACAGTGGTTGAGTTCTCTTCCAAGAGGATCAATCACTACTTGGAACATTTTAACTGAAAAGTTTCTCTCTCGTTATTCCCCCCCCCCCCCCCCCCCCCCGCCAAAACTGCTAAGTTAAGAAATGATATAACTTCTTATTCTCAAATTGCTTCTGAGACCCTCTATGACACTTGGGAGAGGTTCAAAGAACTTTTGAGAAGATGCCCTCATCATGCTATGCCTGTATGGTTACAGGTTCAGACATTTTATAATGGGCTAAATCAAGAAACTAAGCAAATGATAGATGTCGCTTCCGCTGGTTCTTTGGACCGCAAAACTCCGGAAGTCGCTCTTGAGCTTATCGAGGACATGACGATGAACACTTAACAGTGGAATTCGTCTAGGACTCGCCCATCTAAACCTGCAGGTATCTATGAAGTGGTCTCGGTTTCGCAACTGGCGCTGCGAGTGGAAATGCTGAACAAGAAGATTTCGGAGATGACTGCTTCCTCCGCCGCTAAGGTATATGAAAATGTGAATGCTGCTGCTGCCGAGCAGGTGGATTATCTGGGGAACATACCCAGGCCTGCTCAAAATAATTCTGCCAATAATTTTTCTGCTTTTTCTAATTTTTCTGCACCTCCTGGTTTTAATTCTTCTTCTAACTTTTATAATCCTGGATGGCGTAACCATCCTAATTTTTCTTGGAGTAATCCCGCGAATGTCGCACGTCCACCGCACGATTTCACTCCACCACCACCACCACAACAAAATCAACATTTTCAAAAACCTTCCTCTTTGGAGGAAATGCTTTCAAAATACATAAGCACCAATGAAGTGACCATTAGAAATCTAATAGGCTCAATGAAAAATTTAGAGAATACGGTCGGTCAATTAGCAAAGATGGTTTCCGAGAGGCCACCTGGGACTCTTCCCTCAAATACCGAGCCAAACCCAAGGGAGCACGCGAAAGCGATTTCCCTTCGGAGCGGCAAGGTAATTCACGAGTCCACCATAAGGGAAGAGCCAAAGGTGATTGCCTCTCCTACTGCTACACGAATTAGTGACGAAGAAATAACTGATAAAAATTTTGGAAAAGAAAACTCTATTTTTGAAAATGAACAAGAAACATCTATTTTGGAAAAAGAAAAAGATGGTTTTAAAAATAATGATCCCGATATTTTAAAAGAATTTCCACCGCCTCCCTACCCCGCTAAGCTTAGGAAAGATAAGCTAGATGATCAATACCAACGCTTTCTTGAAATGTTTAAACAAATTCATATCAATTTGCCATTTCATGAAGCAATTAGCCAAATGCCAAAATATGCCAAATATCTTAAGGACCTGTTAACGAACAAAAAGAAATTAGAAAATTTATCTCATGTTACGTTAAATGAAGAATGCTCGGCGGTCATAAAAAATTCCAATCTTCCTACAAAGATAAATGATCCGGATAGTTTTTCGATTTCTTGCGTTTTTGGTGATCTTTTTGTAAAGCACGCGCTAGCGGATTTAGGTGCGAGCATCAACTTGATGTCTTTTTCATTGTTTAAAAAGCTAGGATTGGGCACTCTCAGCCCTACGCGTATGAGCATTCAATTGGCTGATCGATCGATTAAGTATCTGTTAGGTATCGTTGAGGATGTGCTAGTGAAGGTCGACAAATTCATCTTCCCGGTGGATTTTGTCATTCTTGATATTGAAGAAGACATCGAGGTCCCCCTTATCCTTGGTCGTCCCTTCCTAGCCACCTCTCGTGCGGTCATCGATGTAAGTAACGCAAAACTTTTGCTTCGCGCGGGAGATGATGAGGTGACGTTTTCAATAAATCAATCCATGAAAAATTCTTTAGAAAATGACGACTCATGTTTCTTCCTTGATGTTTTAAATGAAGACGCCTCTCTTTCTCTTTCAAATGTTTCTTCCAATGATTTTTCTTCCTCTTTTTCTGATTTTTTTGCAAATATTTTTGAAGACACGGTTATGTCTGCGCAAGCCAACTTTGCAAATGAACCGGTGTTTAGACAAAAAAATTATGAAAATATTGTCTTTGAAAATGAAAAGGTTTTAAAGAATTCTTACGATGAACCACCCAACTTAGAACTAAAACTCCTTCCCGAACATCTCAAATACGTCTTTCTTGAACAAAATTCTAAATTGCCCGTTATAATCTCGGCTTTGCTTTCTCAATCCGAAAACGATCAATTGATCGAACTACTACAAAAGCATCGCCGAGCTATAACGTGTCAAATTTCTGATATTCCTGGCATAAGCCCCTCCTTTTGCACCCACAAAATATTTTTTGAAAATAATTCTAAGGATGTAGTCCAACCTCAACGTCGTCTTAATCCTAATATGAAAGAGGTTGTGAAGGGCGAGGTTCTTAAGTTATTAGATGCGGGGATAATCTATCCTATTTTCGATAGTAAGTGGGTATGTCTGGTTCAGGTTGTACATAAGAAGGGTGGGATCACGGTAGTAACAAATGAAAATAATGATTTAATTCCAACTAGGACGGTAACGGGATGGAGGATGTGCATCAATTACCGTAAATTAAATGATGTCACTCGTAAAGATCACTTCCCCCTTCCATTTATCGATCAAATTTTAGAATGCTTATCCGGGCATAGTTTTTATTGTTTTCTCGACGGTCTTTCGGGATACTTCCAAATCCCTATCGCACCTGAGGACCAAGAGAAGACAACATTCACTTGCCCTTTTGGAACATTTGCCTACCGTAGGATGCCTTTCGGGCTATGCAACGCACCAGCTACCTTTCAGCGGTGCATGCTGGCCATTTTCGATAAATATGTAGAAAACATTATGGAAGTGTTTATGGACGACTTCTCGGTTTTTGGCGACTCGTTTGAGTTATGTTTAAAGAATTTAGGAAAAGTTTTAAAACGTTGCGAAGAAAAAAAATCTAGTTTTAAATTGGGAAAAGTGCCACTTTATGGTACGTGATGGCTTAGTCCTTGGCCACAAAATTTCCGCTAAGGGAATTGAAGTGGACAAGACAAAAATCGAAGTAATTGAAAAGTTACCGTCACCTACAAATATTAAAGCGATAAGAAGTTTTTTAGGGCATGCGGGTTTTTATCGAAGATTTATTAAGGACTTTTCAAAAATTACTAAGCCTCTCACCCACCTTCTCGAGAAAGACGCTCCTTTTATTTTTGACGATTCTTGTTTAGCGGCGTTCGACTTAATTAAACCCAAACTTATAAATGCTCCGATTATGATCGCCCCAGTTTGGGATTTACCTTTTGAAATTATGTGCGACGCAAGTAGTTTTGCGGTCGGTGCGGTACTAGGACAACGTATAGCTAAGAATTTCCACCCAATCTATTACGCTAGCAAAACGCTTAATTCAGCGCAAGAAAATTACACTACAACTGAAAAGGAACTCTTAGCTATCATTTTTGATTTTGATAAATTCCGACCCTATATTACTCTTTCTAAGGTTATCGTTTTTACGGATCATTCCGCTTTGAAGTACCTCCTTTCTAAACCGGATGCCAAGCCGCGTCTTATTCATTGGATCCTATTACTTCAAGAATTCGACTTGGAGATCCGGGATAAGAAAGAAGGGGAAAATTTAGCGGTTGATCATTTTTCACACCTATAAAATCCTGAAATTGATATTTTTGATGAAAATTTACCTATTGATTCTTTTCCGGATGAAAAAATTTTAATCGTTTCTTCTTCTACCCCATGGTTTGCCGATTTGGCCAATTATCGGGTGGCCCGCGTCCTCCCAAAAGAATACTCCTCTCAGCAAAAGAAGAAATTCTTTTCTGAGTTGAAGTATTATTTTTGGGAGGATCGATTTCTATTTCGCATTTGTGCGGACCAGGTGGTAAGAAGATGTGTCTCCCGGGAAGAAGGTTAACAAATTTTAAAACATGTTCATGAAGGTCCGACTGGCGGGCACTTTTAAGCAAACCGCATCGCACACAAAGTACTTAGTGTTGACTTCTATTGGCCAAGCATATTTAAAGATGCACAAATCTTTGTGGGCGGGTGCGATCGGTGCCAGCGGACTGGAAACATCTCTAATAAAAATGAAATGGAGCAACATTATTTTCTCGAATGCGAAGTTTTTGATTTGTGGGGCATAGACTTTGTCGCTCATTTCCCTCAAGTTTCGGAAATAAATACATTTTAGTCGCCGTAGATTACGTCTCTAGGTGGGCGGAGGCCCAAGCTTTACCAAGTAATGACGCTCGCGTAGTCATAAATTTCTTTAAAAAATTATTTTCTCGTTTTGGCTTTCCTCGCGCGATCATTAGTGATAGGGGGAGCCACTTTTGTAACGCCCAACTAGCTAAGGTTTTAACTAAATATGACGTTACTCATAAATTATCCACCGCTTATCACCCCCAAACTAACGGTCAGGTCGAGGTAGTCAATCGAGAACTAAAGAGAATTTTGGAAAAAACCGTTTCTACTTCTCATAAAGATTGGTCCTTAAAACTAGACGATGCTCTTTGGGCCTATCAGACAGCGTACAAGACCGCCATCGGTTGTACTCCTTTCCGATTGGTCTATGGAAAATCGTGTCATCTTCCGGTAGAAGTAGAACACTGAGCGTATTGGGCGATAAAATTTTTTAATTTTGATCCGCACTCAGTCGGCGAGCATAGGAAAAATCAATTGAATGAACTCGATGAATGGAGAGCGTACGCTTACGAAAATAACAAGCTGTATAAAGAACGCACGAAACTTTATCACGATAAGAACCTGCGTCACCCTAAAACGTTTAAACCAGGCGATCAGGTTCTTCTTTTTAATACGCGTTTACGTCTCTTCCCTGGAAAACTGAAATCTCGTTGGTCTGGACCTTTTACGATCAAATAGGTTTTTCCTTATGACACTGTGCTCCTCTCGCACCCGGATATAGGTGATTTTAAAGTAAATGACCATCGCTTAAAGTTATATTTTCAAATGATTATGTATCTCCTGCTGCAGAACAACTTTTATTTCTATCGTAATGTTTTCTTTCATGCAACTTTCTTTTATGTTGGACATTTCGTTTTATTCGAAGACTTTTTGTTATTCGAACTTTAAATTATTGTAATAAAGAACAATCTTGGGCACTTGCCCACGGACTCTATTCTTCTACTTTTATTTTGCTCTTCCTTTCGGAGGCCGACCAAGCAAGTTCATGATCGCCGCTCCAACGTTGCTGATTTCAAGATGGATCAAGTCAAGTTTGCTGATGATCAAGTGATGTCAAGCGCAAGCATAGGGGAGCGACATCCGCCTTCATCCCACAAACCCGGGGAAGTCCTGTTCTTTTTATTACATTTACTTTCTGGCTTTTTCTCTCCTTCTCAGTCTCCTTCTCTTTCTCGTTTTTCTTTTTGTTTATTTCATTGAGGACAATGAAGAATCTAAGCATGGGAGAGGGTTTAGTTAGTTTCTTTTTTTTCCTTTTTCTTTCAAAAATCCAAAAAAATCTTTTGCTTTCTTAAAATCAAAATCTAAAAATTAGTATAGTTTTGTTAAGCTTATTTAATATTGCTTTTATTTTAGGCTTATCAAAAAAAAATCACAAAAAGAGAAAAAAAATCTATAAAACAAAAATCCAAAAAAACAATTGCTAAAATATATTTGAAAAACAAAATCTAAAATTATTTTCTATCTTTATTTTTATGTTTCTTCTAGTGATGTGTAGGCACGTGCGGTTCCTTAGTTCTATTTAGATTTCTTTGAATTGGTTTTCTAAATTTATCATTCTTACATAGCTTAGTTTTACTAGTTTATTTTTCTTAAATATAGGCATCCGATTTCTACGTTATAAGTTAGCAATTTGTAGTTATGTCTTTTTATTAGGTTAGTTGCTTACGAATGGTTGCTAGGTAACATTAGCTCTTTTTCATTTGTGGGGTAGTCTTTCTTGGTGTCTAGAACTTGTCCCTAGCGACTCTCGAAACATTTGCGCCGTTTTTACGTACTTTAGAAATGATTTAGGCCACCCTTTGACTAGTTTGAGCTTTTCTTGCCCACCAACAAATTTACCATTGCAAAACAATGTTTGAGCCTTTTTCCAAGTTTCTTTGTTTTTAGCTCCACCTTTCATTTCATTATTTCACCAAAGACAAAATCTCTTTCCTATTTTCACACTAAACTTTGAGCTTAAATATTAATTTTGTGAAGGGTTATATCTTTGAAAATGAAAAGGAAAATTTATAGCTTATATTTGGAGATTTCCTTAAAAAGTTATTAAAGAAGAAAAAATTATTATTATCAAAAAATGTGAAATCAATCTAAAAGAAAAAAATGAAGTTTATTTGTGGCCAATTTATGAAAAGAAAAAATACATGGCCTTATGTTTGTTTTAGTTTGAATTGAAAAATGATGTACTTGTCATTTCTCATTTCTCTTCATGTTTTTATTTTTTTTTTGAGCTCAACCTTGGTTTAGTGTTTAAGCCCTCATGTTTATCCTTGTTTTCATTTCCTAATCATTTACCTAAGCCAAATTTTAACGCCTATAGAAGTCCTATTAATCTTTAGAATGTAAATTCGTGTAGTGGAGAGAGTGTGAACGGACAAGCCTATGGCCACCATCATTGATGGATTTCTTTGGAGGTTATCTTGAGCTGATTTAGGGTTAATTGTTATTCTAGCAATCTAGTAGTTCGTTAATGCGCCGTTTATTTAGAATTTCTACTTTTGCTTTTCTTATTTTCATTAATTTGGATGCCTTGTTTTAGAAATTTTGAAATTTGTAATTCTTCTTTATGTTCTAATGATATTTTTAGGTCTCCACTTTCAAGTTTTCTATTGTGCACTTCTCACCCCACTAGTTGTTAGCATAGGAATTAGGATAGTTTAATTTTTCATGTTTTGTTTTTCTTAATTATGCAACCTAAATCTTCTTTGTTTTCTTTCCCTAGTTCTTTAAGTTTTATTTGCTTGAGGGCAAGCAAATACTCTAGCATGGGGGAATTTGATGACTACTTTTAGTCATCATTTTTGGTATAGTTTATAAACCTAAATTCCTAAGTTTACTTATAATTTTGTTTATTTTATGTCTGTTTTGTTTTATTTCTCGTATGTTATGATAATTTCTAAATTTATTATGTGTTTTATATTTTATGTTGTGTTATGTTTAGTTTAGTTATAATGTTTAATATGCTTGTTGCTATGTTTAGTCTTATTAATATATATATATTATATTATGTGATGTTTAGTTTTATTTGTTATAATTATTATGTTCATGAATAATATTTTGTTTCTGATGTTTATTTTGTGTTGTTATTTGTAGGTTCATGAAGCCCTCTTTATTGGAGCAGCCCACTAGTGCATGGCCGGCCTCCTCCCCACTTCAAGGTGCAGCCCGACCCCTCCTTCATTGATCCAAACCGGCCCTCCATGATGCAGCCCTTGATGTGTTGGTGCAGCCCCTACCCGAGCTCAAGTCCAACATGCATGTAGCCGACTTCAAGCAAGCAGCCCGGCCCTCTCTTTGGTGCAGCCTGGCCACCCATCTACTTCAATAATGCAACCCACTTCAAAGATGCAAGCAGCCCGAGCTCCTCTTCAAGCCCAAAACCGAGCCCATGCATCCAACCAACTTTGCATGGCTCCCCATTTAATGCATGACCGGTTCCCTCCCCATTTTCATCAATTTATTTCCATATTTCTCTCCCCATTCATGCATGGTTGGCCACCTCATGCCCTCTCTCTCTCTCCCCTCCTAATTAATTTCCACATGCATGAGTCCCCCACTTCCCATGGTCGGCCACACTCTTTCCTCCTCTTTTATTTCTTTTTTTATTCTACATTCATCTCCTCTCTCTCTCATTAATTTCTCCATGCATGCACCTTGCCACCATGCATTGAACTCCACCTCTTTCTTCCCCCTCATTAAATGAAATGCATTCCCCTCTCCCTACACATGGCCGGCCACCCCCTTGCCATTTTCAATTTATTCCCATCTAGAATCTTCCCTCCTCATCTATAAAAGGTACCATGGTCTCATGCTTTAGAGGTTGGATTGGAAAGAGAGCAAGTGAGATAGCTAGTTCAAGTGAAAGTTTTTTTCCTTGTTGCTAAGTAGATTTCTTTTTTCTTGTTATTGTAATTTCTTTTATTAGCATAATCTTGTCTATTTCATTATCTTGTACCCTTTTTTATATCTCAATGAAAATGAATTTCTTTTATCTTTTTGTGCTTTTTTTCTTAACCATGCGTAGCTAATCTTCTTTTAGCACTTGATCATGAGGATCCATGATTTGAGATAGGAATTCTTTTTACTTCGTAATTTTATTTTTGCTAACTTTCGCTTGATCCCTCTTTGATTTATTTCGAGCCGACTCCGTATTTCCGGTATACGGTAGTAGGCCTTTGATCTCATTTCATAGTAGTCGAGAGACTCGTTGATTTGAAAGTTCACTCAAAGAAGGAAGGAGTTGCACGCAATCCTAGAGATAGGACGACGTAAATCCTCCGGATTGGAGTCAAATCCAATAGTGCGGATCGCCTCGATAATGCAACTTTAGGTCTCTTTGATCTGTAAAGAGATTTCGATCAAAGCGTCTATAAGTTAGGAGACTTAATGCTCTAGCGAGATTTTGTCTTATTTTCGGATCCGTCACGGTCGAGTTAAGTCGCAATTATAAAATTATATTTTTATTTCTCCTATCTCTTTTCATGGTGAATCATCGATCAAGTGCTATCTTTTAATCCATAGTTCTGTTTTAAATTTCGTTTCAGTTTAATTTTAAAAATTCTCAAAACTCACTTTCTTTCGGTAGGATAATAGTTCAAACGTGAGTAGCAGTACTTGACAACCCCGTGTTTAAATACGACCTTGATACTACAATTCGACAGGTACACTTGCCTGTTCGGGTTTTAGCCCATCAAAATGCTCCAAAGAAAGCATGGGTCTAGCATGTCAAAGATGCAAATAGACGAAAGTCTCATTTAAGAGAATTCAGTCTAAAGACATTGAGAGGTGTTTGTACTTACTTCATATGGACATATTTGGTCTTATGCAAGTTCTTAGTTTAGGTAGGAAGTCTTACATCTATGTGATTGTAGACGATCACTCTAGATTTGCTTGGATATTCTTCCTGGGGAGAAATTCTGAAACTCTGGACATTCTCGCTTATTTTGTCAAACAAATTCAATATGAAAAGGGCTATTCTGTGGTCAAGTTCAGAAGTGACTATGACACAGAATTTTAATCTTAAAGAATGACAAATTTTTGTAAAGAACTAGAGATCTTTCAGGAATTTTCCTCTCCTAAAATTCCCCAGCAAAATGGGGTTGCTGAGTGAAAAAATAGAACTCTCATTAAGGCTGCTAGAACTATGCTAAGTGACACATCTCTCCCAAAATATTTCTGGGCTTGTACAACCTCATATTCGCTGGGTGGAACCTAGATTCCCCAAGGACCGGGGTTGGGCTAGCCTTGGGCTATAACTTTAGGCTAAAGGTTGGGTCACCAGCATACAGGCGAGAGGGTTCCTGCCCATGGCGGGCGAGAGGGTTCCCGCCAATGGCGGGCGAGAGGGTTCCCGCCCAGAGCATGTGAGAGGGCTTGTGCCCGGGTAGGCGGTATCCCCTCAAGGTCGGCATGGGGCAGATAAAAAAGTTACAGAGCCGGGGAAGGGCTTCCGCCCAGTGCAGTCCGGGGGCAAAATTTCCAGATTACCCTCGGGTAAAATTACCAGATTACCCTCGGGTAAGATTACCAGAATACCCTCGGGTCTGCAGTTAGTCTTTTTGCACAGGAGAATTATGCTATTGTCAGACCGGATACTGGAAATTTATAAATAGACCCACAGGATACCTCAGAAGGCAAGTTTTCACACTTTCCAGAATTCCTTCTAGTGCTCTCTGAGGTACTCCTAGCCCAACAATTGGCTTTGGAGGGGAAGCACTCAGAAAACTTCTGGGTTAGAGGAGGGACCTCCCAGCTGAGGCTTAGGGTCAGTTCTAGGATCTTCGTCACTAGTCAGCGGTCAAGGTTTGGGAGAAGTAGGTGTTAGCTGCACCCCAAGATCTGAACTCTCGTTGAGGCCAGTTTTTGCTTCAACATTTCTGGTGCGGTGAGCGTGGACTGTAGTTGACACAGAAAAATCTAAAGTCAAGTCTCATGGCGGAGATGAAGGAGAAGGAGTTGGCTCGGAAGGTTCTCCCTCTCGGGAAAGTGGGGTGACGTTGGGGATGCTGAAAGACTTCAGACGGGAAGTCCTTCGGACCATCCACTTGGCCTTCTCGGCAAAACGCAAGTGGGCGACTCCTCAAGTCCCGGTGGTGGCCGCTCCGTTACTGGGCAAAAACGCTCTCGGGCAGCGTCCCGAGAAGGAGTTTCCGACGGAGGTTGCCGAGAGGGATGTCGCCGGGAGGGAGCTGTTTCTCGAGCAGGCCAGTACGGACAGGGCTAGCGAGCCGAGGCCGCAGGGCGAGCCCTCTCGGCAGGCTGGGGGCGGGATCCCTTTTAGTGAGCTTATCACCTCAGCTCCGGTTCCAGATGGGTTCCGGGAGCCAGACATGTCCTATTATACGAGCAGGGACGACCCCGTGCAGCATGTGTAGTGGTTTGAGTATGCCGTTTCCATAAGACAGATGTCTGATGCCTTCAAGTGTCAGCTCTTTGCCATTACTCGGCTCTTTACCATCACTTTGAAGGAGAAGACGAGGGAATGGTTCCATCAACTTCCTCCAAGCTCGATTTACTGCTTTGAGGATTTGCGCCGAGTGTTTTTGCCGTGGTTCTCGACGTCAGAGAAGAGAAAGAAGAGTGTGGAGTGCTTGTTTACCATCAAGCAAAAGCCAGAGGAGACGCTGGGATGCTATGTTGATAGGTTCCAAGAGGAGATTCTACAGGTTCAGGAGATCTCGGGGTACATCGTGATGCTTGCCTTCACCCTTGGGTTGAGGTCAAGCTTCTTTAGCATAGAGCTGAAGAGAGTCCCCCCCCCCCCTCCTTCGAGGAGCTAATGGAGAGGGCGACGAAGGAGATCAAGATCGAGACGGCCAATCCGGCGTTTGCTAAGAAGATAGCCAAGATGGCATAGGATGATATGAAGGAGTCAGGAGTAGGGAGGCAGAGGGAGCAGAGAGAGGAGAGAAGAAGGGAGGAACCCCGAGGTCAGGGGCAGTACCAAGGTTGGGCGCAGCGCAAGCCGAAGAACAGGTTGAGTTGGAGGTCACAGGAAGATCATCCCCAGAGGCAGGGTGGTGGTCTTTAGGGAAGGGACAACTTCCGCGAGCAAAGGAGACTCAATCAGCCATCCTGGAGGCAGGGACAGAGGGACCCCCTCTTGCCACAACAGGAGGCTATGAAGATCGTCAGAGGAAGAGGAGGAAGGAGAGGAGCTCAGGGAGGAGCGAGGAGAAGAGAAGGCAGGGTGGCGTTGCCCTTTTGTTACTTACATCAGGAGGAGGGTCACGCAACGGCCACCTGCCCGGAGTTTCTGGAGATGAGAGGGGCCAGGGGGCAAGTTCAGCAGCATCCTCCCATGAGGATTGAAGAAGTTCTGCCAGGAGGGAGAGAAGATAGATGTGAGGACTGGGTGGATGTGGGAGCCCGAGGAGGGATCAGGGTGATCAATTGGGGGATCGAAGCCACCCGTAAGGGGAGCTTCCAAACCATGTACCGAAGGAGCGTCGCCTCGACCTCCCAGACCCCCACCCCGAGAAAGAAAAAATCACTTTCTCAGCAAAGGACATGCCCGACTACGAAGACTCATTCTGTGACACCTTGGTGATCCCGACAGCAGTAGAAAATTTCACGGTCTCAAGGATTCTGGTAGACAACGGGAGCTCCGTGAATGTGATCTTCAAGAAATCTTTTGATGAGATGAAGGTGGAGGCTCGGAGGGTTCTAGCCTCGGACGGACCGTTGTTTCGGTTCTCGGGGGAGCGGAAGGAAGTTGAAGGACGGTGGGGCTGCATGTGACATTGGTGGGGGGTGTTGAGGAACTGTCGGTTCGTCATCGTGGACGCTCCGAGAAGCTATAACGCAATATTTGGGCGCCCTCTCATCAACGCCTTTCGTTGTGTCCCCTCCTCGTTTCATCAGTGTCTCAAGTTCTGTAGTGGAGGAGTGCAGGTCAGGATCAGGGGAGATCCAAAGGTGGCGAGGCAGTGCTATATGACAGCTGTCAATACCATCTCTTGGATAAGCAGAGGACCTAAAGAGGGGGATGACGATGGTGACGCAGGAGGAAGTTGCATAGGAAGGGGAGGAGAGCCTAGGTGAGGCTGGAGAGGAGACTACAGAGGAGGTTTTGGAGAAGGAAGTGGTGAGCCTAGACATAAGACTATGGGGGAGCAAAGGGTAGAGGGAGAAGCTGGGGGTGAGGCCCAGGGAGGTGGAGAAGTGGAGTGGTAGGGGGAGAGCCCGTTGGAGGCAATGGATGTTGAGAAGATATAAGGGGAGGAAGTGTCTAGGCAGGAGGAGGAGAGAGCCGACAAGGAGCAGTCCAGCTAGAGCCAGCAAAGGAGGTCGTGGAGATGGAGGTCTTCACCATGGCAGGGAAGGCAGAGAGGGTAAGGGTCAGTGGCGGCCTGAGCCTTGAAGACCAAGCAAGGATGCAGGAGTGCATCCAAAAGAACGTCGACGTCTTTGTCTGGAGCGCGGCTAACATGTCGGGCATCGACGCGGATGTGGCTTGCCACCGCCTGAACCTGGACCCCAATACACGTCCCATCCGCCAGAAGATGAGGACCATCACCACCATGCTGGAGGAGAGCATCCGCGAGGAGGTCAAGAAGCTTCTTGATGCAGGTTTCATCTCGGAGATCCAGTATTCAGGCTGGGTCTCCAATGTGGTAATGGTAAAAAAGGGATGAGAGGTGGCGTATGTGTGTGGACTTTTCTTTATTAAATAAATCATGTCCAAAGGATTGCTACCCCCTGTTTCAGATCGACGCGTTGGTTGATCCAGCCATTATTTTTTCTATTATGAGTTTTTTAGATATTTTTTCAGGTTACCATCAGATTCGAATGCATCCCCCTGACGTCAAGGATGTCTCCTTCATCACAAGGAAGGGATGCTTCAGCTACAATGTTGAAGCCAAAAATGACCCCAACGGGAGTTCAAAACAGGGGTGCAGCCAACACCTACTTCTCTCAAGCCTCAACCCTCGACTAGATTCAAAGGTCCATAGACTGACCCAAAGCCTCAGCAAGGAGGTCCCACCTCACACCTGGAAGATCTCTGAGAGCTTCCCCTCCAAAGCCAAAAGCTGGGCTAGGAGCTCTGTTAGAAAGTAGCGAAAAAGAGAGAACAAGCGGATAAGCTTTTGAATAATTGAAATTTTATTATCCAAAAAAGATAACTATTACAAAGGTATGCCCTCCTTATATAGAATGGAGGAGAGATGAGAGAATACAAATAAGAGATGTGGGACTAAAAATTTACAAGCTAAGCGGACTGTACAAAGTGAACGCACAAGCCGCGCGGTTAGACAGAAGGACTAACCGCACGGCTACAACAAGAGAAGCAGAGAGGTCGCCTGTGAAGATCGCTAGACCGCCCGGTTTACAAGCGGTGAGTCAAACCGCCAGACCGCGCGTCTTCAACCCGCCAAGACAGACCGCCGGTCACCAACTTCAACACTCCCCTCACATGGAGCATATATATCAATCATGCCAGCTTGTCGCAAACATGCAGAAACGAGGCGGAAACTGGCTTGGTGAAGATGTCAGCCAGCTCTTTATCAGACGTGACAAACGGAGTGCAAATTTGTTCTTTTAAAATCTTCACGAATGAAATGGCAGTCAACCTCAATGTGCTTTGTTCTTTCATGGAATACCGGATTTTTGAGAGATGTATATGACGGCCTTGTTATCACAGACATAGGTAGAGGATGGTTGTACACCTCTCCTAAATCTAGTGAGAGCCCGCAACCATTTCAACTCACAAGTGGTTGACGTCATACTGCGATACTCAGCTTCTGCACTGGACCTGGAGACAACAGACTGCTTCTTGCTCTTCCAGCTCACCAGATTTCCCCAACAAAGGTGCAAAAACCTGAGGTTGACTTGCGATCCCCTTTGTCATCAGCATAACTTGCATCTGAGTAGGCTTCAATCCTCAGATGACCATTCTTCTGAAAAAGTAATCCTTTCCCAGGCGCTGCTTTGACATACTCCAAGATCCGCAAGGCGGACTGTAGATGACACTCCCTAGGCGCTTGCATGAATTGACTCACCTTGCCCACCGCATAGGAAATGTCGGGTCTGGTCACTGTGAGATATATGAGCTTACCAACCAGACGCCTGTACCGCGAACTATCTGAAAGAGGAGGCGAATCATCTGTCCAGGTTTTGTCCTCCCCAGTAGCCATGGGGCATCGGGAGGTTTAGCTCCAGTTAATCCTGCCTCTTTTAAAAGATCAAGGGCATACTTACGCTGAGAGAGAACTAAGGAGTCGAGCTTCCGAGAGAGTTCGATCCCAGAAAGTACTTTGGAGAGCCCATATCTTTAGTGATCAGATGTTGGCGAAGATGTCGCTTTGTCAGGGCTACCCCTTCCTGGTCATCGCCAGTGAGAAGAATATCATCGACGTACACAGCAAGAACAACCAGCTCAGAAGGAGTTTTGCGAATAAAGAGAGAGTGATCAGCAGAGCTTCGCACAAAACCAACAGCCGCCACATGCCGCTGAACTTGTCAAACCAAGCTCGAGGACTCTGCTTGAGGCCATAAATTGCCTTCTGCAGCCGGCATACTCGTGTCTCCCCTGAGCAACATACCCAGGAGGTTGCTCCATGTAAACGGCCTCGTGAAGATCACCATAAAGGAAGGCATTCTTGACGTCCAGCTGAGAAATCGGCCAATCCCGATTGACGGCCACAGAGAGAAGAACCGGATAGTGCTGAGACGAGCCACAGGGGAGAAGGTGTCAAAGTAATCAACCCCATAGGTCTGAGTAAAGCCCTTAGCAACAAGGCAAGCCTTATACCGATCCACAGTGCCGTCTGGGCTAATTTGACCACAAAGACCCAGCGACAGCCAACACAGCAGTACCGAAGGGAGGAGGAACAAGAGTCCAAGTACCCGCTCAGTTAGGGTCGTCATTTCCTCATCCATGGCCATCTTCCAGTGAGGAATAGCAAGGGCCTCCTGATAGGAGCGGGGGTGTGGCAGTGGCAGAGATAGCCAGTGCAATGCCCTGCGAGAAGGAGTAAGACGATCATAGGAAACAACAGCAGCAAGGGGGTGTAAGGTACACGTCCGCACCCCTTTGCGAAGAGCTATAGGAAGATCCAGGTCAGCCGGGCCCGCGGCATCCGGAGCATCGTGGTAGAGAAAGCTGGCCGGGAGAAGAGAGCGACGGCAGCGGAGAGGAGGGAGAGGGTGGTGGAGAAGGGAGAGAGAGAGGTGGAGAAAGAGGAGGGGGTGGAGACGGTGTAGTAGGAGGCGAGGGAACGAAGGAACGGCAGGAGAGTCAGAAGGGGAGAAGAGGAGAGGAGTCATCCGAGAAGTATGAGGTATTCTCGAAGAAGGTGACGTCAGCAGAGACGAACTGCTTACGAAGGACGGGATCAAAGCAACAGTAGCCTTTCTGAGTGGTGGAGTACCCCAGAAAGACACATTTGGTGGAGCGAGGGGAGAGCTTATCACGGGTGGCAGAAGGGGTATTCACAAAGGCAGTGCATCCAAAGATTTGGAGAGGAAGAGGAAACGGCTCCTTGCCGGATACAAAATGGAGAACGGGGTTTGGCCGTGGAGAACCGTGGAGGGAATGCGATTGATGAGGTAGCAGGCAAGGAGAACAGCATAGCCCCAATAGGAGCGAGGAACATGCATCTGGGTCATCAAGGTGCGAGCGACATCGAGCAGGTGACGGTTTTTGCGTTCGGCCACACCATTTTGTTGTGAAGTATAGACACAACTAGTTTGATGAAAAATCTCATTTTGCATGCAGAATGTAGAGAAGTCACGACTGAGATATTCTTGGGCATTATCAGATCGAAAAACTTGGATAGAAACACCAAACTGAGTTTTGATCATGAGATAGAAGGATGTCCATACAGAGAATAATTCAGAGCGATCTTTTAATAGATACACCACCCACGTACAGCGAGAGAAATCATCAATGAACGTGACAAAATAGGAACTACCCCGACCAATGGTTAAGAGTAGGAGAGGACCCCAGATATCGGAGTGGATAAGATCAAACGGACGGGTAGAGCTACGAACGTGCTTTGGAGGGAAGGAGGAGCGGTGATGCTTGCCAAGCTGACAGGCCTCACAGTTGAGTGGAGGACTTTGAGGAGGAAGGTGGGGCAGAAGTTGACGAAGAAGACGGGGAGGAGCATGACCAAGCGGAGATGGCATTGGAGAAGATCTGTGGAGGTGAAGGAGAAGGTGGAAAAAGCAGAAATGTTGTCCAGGAAGTATAAGCCGCCACTCTCAGTCCCAGTAGCAATCGTCCGTTGGGAGTCCGGATCCTGAAAAGAGCAAGAAGTAGAAGTAAATGTGACGGAACACTGTAATTGCTTGCAAAGAGAGGTAACAGATAATAAGTTGCACGGGAACTGGGGCACGTATAGAGTATCCGCCAAGTGAAGAGACGGAGTGGACATGAACAATCCCTGTTCATGGACGAGGATGAAGAGCGTCAGCGAGAATAACCGGGGGCAAGCGAGCATGTTTTTCTAGGAGAGAGAAACACGGGAGATGGCCGGTCATATGATTCGTAGCACCAGTGTCGATCAGCCATTTTCCCTGAGTAACAACGTGTGCACGACCAGAAGTCATGACAACCGAGGCGAATGGCTTGGAGGAGGATATGAAAGCCATGAAGGGAGGAATAAGAAACTGCAGCGGTCTCGGTGACATCACACCAGCGGCAAGAAGGGCCACGACCAAGGTGCAGAGCACAAGCGCGCGACTGAACCAGGAGGTCGCAGCAACTAACAAGCAGGAGCGGCTAAAGGAAGAAAGGCAGAGAGGCCGCGCAAACAAGGAAGAGTCCGCGTGAACAGAGAGAAAGCCGCGGGGAGAGGAAAAAAGAGCAACCCGCGTGAAACCGCAGCGGGTAAAGGGAAGAAGCCGCGCGAACACGAGCGGCTAGGAAGCAGAACAAGGCACAGCGGGGAAGAGGTCGCGCGGACTGAAAAGGCCGAGCGAACAGAGAGAGGAGAAGAGCAGGTGACCGCGACCAAGATGCAGGTGAGATAGGAACAACCCGCACGGTCAGGCAGATCACAGCAGCAAACCGCGAGTACAGAGACAAGCGGAAATGGGGAAAGCAGAAGCGGACAGGGAGAAGAAGTCCGCAGCGGGTAGAGACAAGGCTGCAACGACTAGGAAGTCAGAGAGACAAGAAAGAACAAGGAGCGCGGCGACAAGGAAACAGGTCGCTGCGACGAATAGCAGTAGGAGAAGAGAACCAAGAAGAAGCAAGCCGCGCGAACAGGGCAGCGGACAGAAACAAGCCGCGCGAACAGGGCAGCGGACAGAAGAAAAGGCAAGTTGCGAAACAGGTCGCAGAAAGTGGAAAACAAGCCGCGAACAATAGAGAGCGCACAGAATCAGGAGGAAATGACCGTGTCCTCTGATATCATGTTAGAAAGTAGCGAAAAAGAGAGAACAAGCAGATAAGCTTTTGAATAATTGAAATTTTATTATCCAAAAAAGATAACTATTACAAAGGTATGCCCTCCCTTATATAGAATGAAGGAGAGATGAGAGAATACAAATAAGAGATGTGAGACTAAAAATTTACAAGCTAAGCGGACTGTACAAAGTAAACCGCACAAGCCGCGCGGTTAGACAGAAGGACTAACCGCACGGCTACAACAAGAGAAGCAGAGAGGTCGCCTGTGAAGATCGCTAGACCGCCCGGTTTACAAGCCGGTGAGTCAAACCGCCAGACCGCGCGGTCTTCAACCCGCCAAGACAGACCGCCCGGTCACCAACTTCAACAAGCTCCTCAGAAAGCACTGGAAGTTGGAAGATTATGAAAGCCTGCTTTCTAAGGAGCCCTTATGGGTCTATTTATAGCATTTTGCTGACCTGAGATTACTGAAATATCCTTAGTTGATCTGCCAATAGCCAAATCCCGATGTTTATCCTGAGGGTATAGGGGTAATTTTACCTGAGGGTAATTAGGTCATTTTACCTAAGGCCCTGGGCCCCACTCGGCGAGAGCTCTGAGCCGAGAGCCTTCTGTCCAGAGCCCGGCGCAAGCGGTCTCGCCTACTTATAGGCGAGAACTCCTTCAAGACAGGAGCTTGGCGCAAGCGCAAGCGTTCCCGCCTACTTGGGCGAGAACTTCTTTAGGGCGGGAACTCCTCTGGCTAGCCTAATTGTGACCGTTGATGCCTCCTGGTCCGACTCAACGAATATGGGGTTGCACACAATCCCCGCTCTTTTTGAGCTAGCTCTGCGCTCGAAAAGACACATCGAATCCGTAAATATTCGTTGAGCACATGTCAACGTCAAGGAATCTTTTGGTGGGTCGTACGGTGGCTATATATATGTGCTGATAGACGGCTATAATTCTGCCCTCGAATCGTCATTCTTCGCCTGAGTTCTCGCCTCCTCTCGCAATGCATTCCAAGCGCGCCGACAAACCGCTTCCGCAGGATCTTCAAGACCGCATCGATGCGGCACAGGCACGAGCCAAGGCTAACATCGCCTTGGTTGCCCCCTGGCTGGCGAGAAAGTCGTCAGCCGCTGAGCCTTCTCAGCCAAAGAAGAAAAAGAAGAAGGCGAAGGTGGTCCAGCGAGACCTGCCTCAAAAACATAGGAGCCCGCCCACCCCGACCCCAAGCCGCGTGGATGATACCTCTCCGCAGAAGGTATGTCTGATTCGCTAATCATTGAAACCACTAGTTGCTTATGCGGGAGGATTTGTAGCTGACGCGATACTTCTCGCAGGAAACGGTTCCCGACGCCGTCAGGTCCCCGCGGGAACCCTTGGATCCATCATCTCGTCCTCCTGGGGACCAACCGCGGGTCTCGGAGGTCGCTCCTCCGCCTGACTCGAGAACCACATGTATCTTTTCCACTCTCGCTCTTAACTCAAATCTCAGAACGCTGAATTGTCTTCCCGCAGCACCAGCTTCCGCCCAGCCGGGTCTCGCTACCCGGGAGAACGAAGTAAGGGCCGCAAATCGACCTGCCCTCGCAGTTGATTCCTCCCTACCGGCGGGAGGAATGGCCGCCGAATCTTCCGCAGCTCCCCAGGATGCCAGCCATCCCGCGGGAGTGGATAACTCCCCCTGCTTCCGGCCAAGCCGGGATCACCACTCGCACAATCTTCCCCCCGGGAAAATGAAAGCCAATCCACCTCCTCTTTGGAACTGAGGGGGGGGGGGGGTGGCTGGGCCTTCTCGCCTGCCGCCGGCCAGCGGTTCTCGCCATACTGCAGGTATGCGGTATGTTCATCACGATTATTACTTAGCTCTTGCCATGACTGTGGAATTCTTTTCAGGGGATCCGGGTTTGCAGTCGGGAGCTGACGCAGAGGATGAAGAAGATGAAGAAGACAGAGAGGGGGAGGACGGCGAGAGCTCCCCCTTCCCTTCATCTGACGAGATGGAGGAAATCTTGACCAGTGTCGGGAGCGCTAGAAGACGGGGGAAGAAGGTTGCCGCCGTCCTGTCGAAGCTTACCCGGCGGGAGCGGGCCCATGACTCTGCGGCGAGAGAGTTCCGCCAGTCGGTGGAGAAGAGGCTGGAGGCTCTGGAGTGGGACTACTTCATCGGCGAGATGGATCGGCCAGGCGGGCCTACCGCTGGGTCCTCTCCCGAAAGGTGCATCGCACGGATCCGAGACCTGTCTCGTCGGATCAACCTAGGGTGCATCGTCTTGTCGTCCTACTTCAACCCGCAAGCGCCACCGAGGACCAGACAGCGGGAGCGAGGACGATGGCGGTGGGAGCCCTATTGATTCGCGAGACCTCTCCTTTCTTGCTCTCGGCCTTCCCCTTCCCCAATGTACCCATATTTATTTTCATCCGTCTGTAACTAATGACTGATATTATTGTTGTTACCTTTTATTCAGCTCTCGCTTGACGAGAGTAACTCCCGACTGTTATTATTATTATTATTTATAAAGCTCTCGCTCGACGAGAATAACCCTGCTTCCGCTTATTTTACTTGTCGCGTGTCACCTCATAATGCTTGCTCTAATAATCTGTCAGTCAGTCACTGTCAAACTTGGGCGGGAAACCGAGGCGCCGCCGACTTAGGGCGTGACGGCTGTACCCCCGCCACCTTTTTGGAAATAGTCATGATGATCACGGTTTTCTATAAATAGAGAAGTTCACCTACCGTATTTATTTCTCCGATCCAAATTTTGTCTTCTTTCTTGTCGCTCTCGCGGTTTGCCGAAAGCTCCCGCTTGCTTCCGCTTCCTCCTCCCGTTCTTGCGGTTTTCGTTGTTCTCGCTCTCGCCTCTCTTCTGAAGACCTCGCCTTCATTCTCTCAAACATGATGCCGGGCGGAAGCGAGGGACGTTCGAATTGCACGGAAGCCTTCCAGAAGCATCTGTTTCCCTCCTGCACCCTGACCATGGACGAGTTCCAGCTGACCCGGACCCGTTATGTTCCCGCTGGTTTCACCGCGCGAAACCCCGACAACCATGACAAGGTAAACAGTGTGGGGGAGGGGGATCTCGCCATCCCCCTTGAGCACTTCGAGGTGGGCTTTCACCTCCCCCTATGGCCCAAGATGCGCCAGGCCCTCCGATACTACGGAGTGGTTCCCGTGCAACTGAATCCAAACTCGATCGCGATTCTGGTGGCCTTCATCTGTTATATGCGATCCGAGAGGATCGAGTTCAGCCTTCCAATCTTCCGGAAGCTGTTCACCTTCCGCGCCAAGGGAGGGGTGGTCTTCTTTTCAGGGCAGCTGCTCAAGACCATCGGTCTCGCCAACAAGCACCACCACTGGGGCGAGAGGTTCGTCTTCGTTTCCGGCGATTTCGGGAACGTGCCTCTCGCGCCCATTCAATATGAGGACGCCGCTTACAAGCCGCCCTCCTTGGGCTCGCGCGAGAGCGCCCTCCTTGAGTTCTTCGGAACCAAGGACTTCGACGTCCAATTCCTCCGGCGGGACGTTGATTCACTCCTCCCCGTGCCTCCAGGCGAAGGTACGGTCTCGCCTTTGTCTTGCTATTCTTCCCCTTTTAAGATTAGAACTGAGTACTGTCGCTTTCGCAGTAGAGCGCGAGATCCCCATACACCAACCCTTCAACGAGGCTCGCGCTACCGAGAGCCAATCTGTGAGAGACCTGCTGGCGCTCGCAAAGGCTACCGCTCAAGATTGCCGGGACGAGCCGGCACCGCTTCCTTCAACTGGCGCCGGGAAGCGAAAACCCGACGCCCCGCTACCCCCACCGCTCAACAGACCAAGATAACTGCCGCTGAGAAGGGTAAAGCCGCCGCGGTGCCTCCCTCCCAACCTCTCGCTGTAGGCCGCTCTTTTGAGGAGATCTTGCAGGCCGCCATCGAGATCGCGGTCACCAGGGGCGGCGCCGAGACAGCTGCCGAGAACCCCCCGGCCCCTGGTGGAGCAGATGGCGAGGGAGCCGCCGCCGAGACCTCCGCCCAGTCTTCGCCTGGAGAGGTGTCGCGGGGTCAACGCAATTTTGGTCACGACACAAAGGGCCTTGACGCGGAAAACAAACCGCTCCTTCAGTGGGACCATGATACCAACAGGGTCTCAATCTCATCTCTTCTCCCCAACTGGGCGGAGCGAGATGAGGTCACCAGCGAGGCCTTCTCCCTGGGCTACAGCCTCTACAACCGGGAGAACGCCAGTGTCTATGACAAAATGACCACCAGGCTCATGGCCTACGACTCCACCCGGACTTTGAAGCGCGGGATGGAGCTTGCGCATATGTGTGCTCGTCGGAGCATCTCCATCGACCGCAACTTCCAGGATATGTTCAAGGCCAGGGAGGGCGCGATGGCTGAGGCGGCTACCTTGAAGGAGGAGCTAGCAGACGCCAAGCAACAACTGTCTTCGCGCCGGGAGGAAGAGGTAAGTGAGACCTTTCGCGGCATTCGCTCTCGCCACTGCAGATTTCAACTTCATTCTTTTCTTTTCATGCTAACCTCTCGCTATACAGGATTCTGCTCAAGCTGTGGCGCTTCGCGCGGAGCTGGCCCAGGCGCGATATGAGAACGTCCTATTGAGGGACCAGATCCTGCGCCTGGAGGCGAATGCGCCCCCTCCCTTGGACGAAAGGTTGAATAGCCACTACTACTCCGTCTACGACATCGACAAGCTCCTCCAGGCCAACGCACAAGCCACAGTCAAGCTGACTCTGGAGACGCTGCAGGATGTCGGTTGCTTGGATGGGAGGGGCAAGACAATTACTGCTCATCAGCTCGTCCCCTGGCTCTTTGATCCTGTACCGAAGCCCCCAGGCGCGCCTGATTCCCCGCCCTCGGATGTCCTGAAATCCCCTGCCGCGGGTGGCGAGACATCCGGGGAGAGTTCAGGCGAGAGCTCCAGTGGAAGTTCAAGCGGGAGCTCTGAGGGGTACAACTTGTCTACCTGAGGGGGCCCCCTTTTCTCTTTTTCTTTTCGCTTCATTGTAAAGAGCGAGATGCTCTACACTTGTAATTACATTAAATAAATACATTGTAAATGTTTTGTATGTATTGTCCTTTTCTTTTTATTGCAAATGCGCTTGATACAATTGTTGTGGCCGAGTGCTTCTTAAGCACGCTTCCGCCGAGGCCCCTGGCCTCCCTAGGGTAGTCTCCCTTAGTGACAGATAGGCGGGAACCTGTCGAAAGAGCCCAGGACTTGGACATTTCGTTCCCGCGTTCTGCCGAAAACCGTCTGCCGGGAACATGGCTCGCGGGCCCTTTAAGACGAGGTCGTCCCCCTTTAGCTTGCGCAAACTGTCTGAAGCTTTCGCCTAACGCATCCCCCTGTCTAAGGATACCGACAGGAGTTTTCTCGCCGAGAGCTTCCTTCGGCGAGATCTCCTTGGCGAGGACTTCCATGCCGAGATCCTCTTTGGCTGAGGCCTCTCCTGCCCGAAGGGGCCTTACCTCTTTTTATTCCGCGTTCTGGGTGCATTTCTTGCACTGCTCCGAGCATTCGAGTCGGAGTGTTTTCTAGGATCAAAAACTTCCCTCCCCCAGGTGAGCCCTCGGGCCTGCCAGCTAACGAGAGCCTGCACAGCGGATCCACCTGGGGCCGAGTCTAGTTTGGGACGCCGATGAAGTTCTCAAACCAAACATATCCCCCACAGGCGAGCCTTCAGACATGCCAGCTAGATGAGAGTCGGCGCAGCGGGTCTACCAGGGGCCGAGCCGAGCTCGGGGTGCCGATGAAGTTCTCAAACCAAACATATCCCCCACAGGCGAGCCTTCAGACCTGCCAGCTAGATGAGAGCCTGCGCAGCGGGTCTACCTGGGGTCGAGCCGAGCTAGGGGTGCCGAAGAAATTCTCAAACCAAACCTATCCCCCACAGGCGAGCCTTCAGACCTGCCAGCTAGATGAGAGCCTGCGCAGCGGGTCTACCTAGGGCTGAGCTGAGCTCGGGGTGCCGATGAAGTTCTCAAACCAAACCAATCTCCCACAGGCGAGCCTTCAGACCTGCCAGCTAGATGAGAGCCTGCGCAGCGGGTCTACTTGGAGCCGAGCCGAGTTCGGGGTGTCGATGAAGTTCTCAAACCAAACCTATCCCCCACAGGCGAGCCTTCGGACCTTCCAGCTAGATGAGAGCCTGCGCAGCGGGTCTACCTGGGGCTGAGCCGAGCTCGGGGTGCCGATGAAGTTCTCAAACCAAACCTACCCTCCACAGGCGAGCCTTCGGACCTGCCAGCTAGATGAGAGCCTGCGCAGCGGGTCTACCTGGGGCCGAGCCGAGCTCGGGGTATCGATGAAGTTTCGTCAAACCAAACCTATCCCCCACAAGCGAGCCTTCGGACCTGCCAGCTAGATGAGAGCCTGCGCAGTGGGTCTACCTGGGGACGAGCCGTGCTCGGGGTGTCGATGAAGTTCTCAAACCAAACCTATCCCCCACAGGCGAGCCTTCGGACCTGCCAGCTACATGAGAGCCTGCGCAGCGGGTCTACCTGGGGCCGAGCCGTGCTTGGGGTGTCGATGAAGTTTCCTCAAACCAAACATATCCCACATAGGCGAGCCTTCGGACCTGCCAGCTAGATGAGAGCCTGCGCAGCGGGTCTACCTGGGGCCGAGCCGTGCTCGGGGTGTCGATGAAGTTGTCAAACCAAACCTATCCCCCACAGGCGAGCCTTCGGACCTGCCAGCTAGATGAGAGCCTGTGCAGTGGGTCTACCTAGGGCCGAGCCGAGCTTGGGGTGTCGATGAAGTTTCCTCAAACCAAACCTATCCCCCACATGCGAGCCTTCGGACCTGCCAGCGAGATGAGAGCCTGCGCAGCGGGTCTACCTGGGGCCGAGCCGTGATCGGGGTGTCGATGAAGTTCTCAAACCAAACCTATCCCCCACAGGTGAGCCTTCGGACCTGCCAGCTAGATGAGAGCCTGCGCAGCGGGTCTACCTGGGGCCGAGCCATGCTCGGGGTGTCGATGAAGTTCTCAAACCAAACCTATCCCCCACAGGCGAGCCTTCGGACCTGCCAGCAAGATAAGAGCCTGTGCAGCGGGTCTACCTGGGGCCGAGCCGTGCTCGGTGTGTCGATGAAGTTCTCAAACCAAACCTATCCCCCACAGGCGAGCCTTCGGACGTCCCAGCTAGATGAGAGCCTGCGCAGCGGGTCTACCTGGGGTCGAGCCGAGCTCGGGGTGTCGATGTAGTTTCCTCAAGCCAAACCTATCCCCACAGGCGAGCCTTCGGACCTACCAGCTAGATGAGAGCCTGCGCAGCGGGTCTACCTGGGGTCGAGCCGTGCTCGGGGTGTCGATGAAGTTCTCAAACCAAACCTATCCCCCACAGGCGAGCCTTCGGACCTGCCAGCTAGATGAGAGCCTGCGCAGCAGGTCTACCTGGGGTCGCGTCATGCTCGGGGTGTCGATGAAGTTCTCAAACCAAACCTATCCCCCACAGGCGAGCCTTCGGACCTGCCAGCTAGATGAGAGCCTGCGCAGCGGGTCTACTGGGGTCGAGCGTGCTCGGGGTGTCGATGAAGTTCTCAAACCAAACCTATCCCCCACAGGCGAGCCTTCGGACCTGCCAGCTAGATGATAGCCTGTGCAGCGGGTCTACCTGGGGCCGAGCCGAGCTCGGGATGCCGATGAAGTTCTCAAACCAAACCTATCCCCCACAGGCGAGCCTTCAGACCTGCCATCTAGATGAGAGCCTGCGCAGCGGGTCTACCCGGGGCAGAGCCGAGCTTGGGGTGTTACAAAACACATAATTACGTCACATTATAAAAATTTCACAATAGTCAAGAGAAATCAAGTCAATTGATGCAGTATAATAAGTTTAATTTTGAGATACATAATTACATCCTTCCCATTTCACGGGTAGAAACGTTTCAGGTCATCACCGCTCCAGGTGTGGCTTAAGTCCCTCCCTTCCACGTCCTGGAGGTAGTAACCTCCTGTTTAAGGACTTCCTTCCCTATGTAAGGTCCCTCCCAGTTTGGGTTGAGTTGCCAAGGAGCCGACCTTCCTGCCGCGTCAACCTTCCTCAAGATCTCCTTCGGCAAACTGCTTGACCCTGACATGCTTATCAAAATGCTTGGCCATCTGCCGCTTGATCTCTTCTTGCCTGATAGCTGCCACGTCTCGTAGTTCTTCCACCATATCTAGCAAGAGGAGCAACCCCTCCTCGTTCTCCAACCTCCAAGTCTCATCTCCTTCTCCCGCGGTTGTGACCTGCGGGGACCGAACCTCGAACTCCACTGATAGGACCGCCTCACACCCGTGAGAAAGCTTGAAGGGGGTCTCACCGGTGTCTGTGTTCGGGGTCGTTCGCAAAGCCCACAAGACCGAGGGGAGCTGCTCCACCCAATTTCCCTTTAAGTTCTCCACCTTCTTTTTGAGCAGGTTCACAATGATTTTGTTTGCCTCTTCCACCTGGCCGTTGCTCCGGGGGTGGTGGACAGAGGAAAATCTGAGATCTATCCCCAGCTGGGCACAGAAGATGATGAACTCTTCACTAGCAAACTGGGGACCGTTATCTGTCACTATCGCTTGAGGAAACCCGTGTCTGCATATGATCTCCCCCCAGATGAAGTTCCTTATGACTTGCGAGGTGACCTTGGCCAAGGCTTTTACCTCCAGCCACTTTGAGAAATAATCGACCATGACCAAGAGGAACCTCCTCTGCCCACTAGCCGGAGGAAAAGGCCCAACTAAATCCATCCCCCAGATGGAGAACGACCATGGTGCCGTGATGCTTCGGAGTCTTTGAGCTGCCAAGAGCTGAAGGGGGCGCAGAGCTGGCACTTCCGACACCTCCTTGCAAACTTTGTGGTATCCTTCCTTAGGGTGGGCCAGAAGTATCCCTGCCTGACCACCCTCGCCTCCAACATCCTACCTCCAGAATGACTGTCGCACTCGCCCGAGTGCACCTCTCCCAAGATCCTTGGGATCTCTTCTTCGGTCACACATCTATCTAGGAGTCCTAACAACATCTTACGATGCAGGCCCCCTTCTATCATCCGGTAGTGAGCTGCCTTGCGCCTGAAGCTTTTCTCGTCCTTGGTCCCCTCTGGAAGTTCACCGGTGGTTAGGAAGTCACCAATGGATCCATCCACAACGGTCGCCGATCCACCATCATCAACTCTCCTTCCTCGATAGCCGGTCGAAATAGCTCCGTCAAGGTCCCTCCTCCCCGAGGTCCAAACTTATCCAATCGATCGGCAGCTATACTTTCTTCCCTTGGAACATGTTGGATTGAGAACGACCGGAACCCACCGATGATCGCCCTTACCTTGGATAGGTATTTTGTGAGGGTAGGCTCCCGAGCTTCAAACTCTCCTCGGATCTGCGACGCTACTACCTTTGAATCAATGAAGGCCTCCACATCATGAATCTCAAGCTCCTTTGCCAAGCGAAGGCCGGCGATCACAGCTTCATACTCCGTTTGGTTGTTGGTCACTAGAAAATGGTAAGCCACCGCCTGCTCTATCGCGACTCCCTGGGGGCTGATCAACACCACTCCTCCCCCGAGGGAATGTTTTCCTGAGGCCCCATCGATCACCATCTTCCACGCTTCCTGTGGCTGCTGCTCTCCCTCCTTGATTTCAACAACATAATCTGCTAGGAAGTCCGCCACTGATTGTGCCTTGATGGAGAGTCTCGGAACAAAAGAGATGTCGAACTCGCTTAGTTCAATAGACCACTTAGCAAGTCTCCCTGAGTGCTCTACTCCTTCGAAGATCTTGCGAATAGGATGGTCGGTCACCACCCTAATCGAATGTGCTTGAAAGTATGGCCGGAGTTTTCTTGCATAGATGACCAAAGTGTAAGCTAGCTTTTCGAGGATGGGGTAGCAGAGCTCTGCTTTCTTCAATATCTGGCTGACGTAGTAGATGTGCAGTTGGTTCTTTCCTTCTTCCCTCACTAGGATGGAGCTTACCACCTCCGCTCCTACTCCAAGGTACAAGGTCAGGTCCTCCCCTTATTTTGGGCTCTGAAGCAGAGGAGCCTGAGAGAGCTGTCTCTTCAGCCCTTGGAAGGCTTCTTCGCACTCGGCGGTCCATTCAAACTTTTGGTTCCCTCGCAGCACCTTAAAGAATGAAAAAACACTTGTCTCCTGACCTGGAGAGGAACCTGCTCAGCCCAGCCAGCTTGCCTGTCAAGCGCTGGACCTCCGTGGCATCGCGAGGTGACTCCAAATCTAGGATGGCCTTTACCTTGTCCGGGTTAGGCTCCACCCCTGCCGGAGTCAAGAGGTGCCCAAGGAACTTCCCGCGGCTGGCCCCGAAGACACACTTCAAGGGGTTCAGCCTCATCTTGAACCTCCTCAAGGTGGCGACCGTCTCCTCTAGATCTTTCAGGTGCGAATCCACGCACTTGCTTTTGATCATTAGGTCGTCGACACAGACCTCCAAGTTTCTTCCCCTCTGATCTCGGAAGACCCGATCCATCATGCGTTGATAGGTAGCCCCTGCGTTCTTCAACCCAAAGGGCATCATTTTATAACTGAAGCATCCCTCCCTCGTGATGAAGGAAACATCCTTGACATCGGGAGGGTGCATCCGGATCTGGTGATAACCTGAAAAAGCATCCAAAAAGCTCATGATAGAAAAAACGACGGCTGAATCAACCAGCGCGTCGATCCGAGGAAGGGGGTAGCAATCCTTAGGGCATGATTTATTTAACAAAGAAAAATCAATACACATTCTTCATTTACCACCCCCTTTTTTAACCATTACCACATTGGAGATACAGCCTGGATACTGGATCTCTGAGATGAAGCCGGCCTCCAGGAGCTTCCTGACCTCTTCGCGGATGGGCTCCTCTAGCTTGGTGGCGATGGTTCTCATCTTTTGGCGTATGGGGCGAGTGCGGGGGTCGAGGTTCAGGCGGTGGCAGGCCACGTCCGCGTCGATGCCCGACATGTCTGCCACGCTCCAAGCGAAGATGTCGATGTTGCTTTGAATACAAGCCCGCACTCGCTCCCGGGCCTCGGGACTCAAGCCCCCGCTGACCCGCACCCTTTGCACCTGCCCTACGCTGGTGAAGACCTCCATCTCCACCACTTCCTCGACCGGCTCCAGCTGCGACTGCTCCCAGCCGACCCTCGCCTCTTCCTCCAGCTCCAGCTCCTCCCTTCCTACCTCCTCCTCGATCTCCATTGCCTCCTCTGGCCTCTCCTGCTACTGCTCGTCTTCCACGCCCCTCTGGGCCTCTTCCTCAGCTCTTCCTGCTTCTTGCTCTTCCACCTCCATCGCCCCTTCCGGGCTCTCCTGCTCCTCGTACCCCTGGACCTCCTGCTCATATCCTCCCTGCTGCTCCTCCTCAATCTCCTCCCCTCTGACTTCTTCTTCAGCCACCTCTCTCACCTCCTCTAGACTCATCTCCTCCCCGACAACCTCTTTATGCGCCGCCATCTCCCTCTCCAACTCCTCCGCCTCTGTCATCCAAGATATGGTGTTGACTGCAGTAACGTAGCACTGTCTTGCCACCTTCGGGTCCCCTCTGACCCTGACCTGCACCCCTCCATTGTTGAACTTAAGGCACTGATGAAATGAGGAGGGGACGCAGCAAAAGGCGCTGATGAGGGGGCGCCCAAAGATGGCGTTATAGCTACTTGGGGCGTCCATGATCACGAACCTGCAGTTCTGTGACACGCCCCCCAACTTCACGTGCAACCCTACTCCCCCTTCCACTTCCTTCCTCTCTCCAGAGAACCCGAACAGCGGTCCATCCGAAGTCAAGATCCTCTTCCCATCAACCCTCATCTCATCGAAGGCCTTCTTGAAGATGACATTTACCGAGCTCCCGTTATCTACTAGTATCCTTGAGATTGTGAAATTCTCCACCGCCGTCTGGATCACCACGGCATCACAGAATGGATCTTCATAGTCTGGCATGTCCGTTGACGAGAAGGTGATTTTTTCTTCCGGTGGGGGAGCCTGGGAGGTAGAGGCGACCCCTCTTCGGTACATGGTTTGAAGGCTCCCCTTGCGGGTTGCCTCAATCTCCACTCCTCCGTGAATCACCCCGATTCCTCCCCGGGTCCCCACGTCTACCCGATCTTCACACCTATCCTCCATCTCCCCCTGTTTTACTTCTACGATCCTAACCGGCGGATCCTGCCTCCCAGCACCTCTTGCTTCCCTCATCTCCAAGAACTCAGGGCAGGTGGCCGTTGCGTGGCCCTCCTCCTGGTGGAAGTCACAAGAGAGCAACGCCACCCTACCCCTTCTTCCTTCTCCTCCTCCCCTTCTCCCTGCTCCTGAACTCCTCTCCTCGCTCCTCTTCCTCTGCCCACCTCCATGGCCTCTTGCGGAGGCGGGAGACGACCCCTTGACTCCTGCCTCCACGCCGGTTGGTCGAACCTCCTGGGTTCCCGTAGGTTATCTCTTCCCTGGTAGCCTCCCCCTTGGCCCTGGGGGCGACCCTCCTGGGGCCTCCAACCCAACCGGTTGTTCGGCTCCCGGGCCCCACATCCCTTTTGCTGCCCTGCCTTCGGGGCTCTTCCCTCCTCCTTTCTTCTCTCTGCTCCCTCTGCTCCCTCGGCTCCTTCTGTCTTCCCACTGCCGGTTCCTTCACATCATCCTCCGCCAGCCTGACCAACTTCCTGGCGAATGCTGGGTTTGCTCTCTCGAAGTCTTCCTCCTTTTCCGCCCTCTCCATGAGCTCCTCAAAGGAGAGGGGGGGACTCTCTTCAACTCCATACTGAAGAATCCCGGCCTCAGCCCCAGGGTAAAGGCGAGCATCAACGCGTACCCTGGGACCTCCTGGAGCAGGAGGATCTCTTCCTGAAACCGGTCGACATAATGACCCAGTGTCTTATCCGGCTTCTGCCTCACCGCAAACAGGCATTCCGCTTCCTTCTTCCGCTTCTTCGATGTTGAGAACCTCAACAGGAAACTTCTTCGCAGATCTTCAAAGCAGTAGATCGACCTTGCTGGCAATTGGTGGAACCAGTCCCGAGCCTTCTCCTTCAACGTGATGGCAAATAGCCGGCACTTGAAGGCATCCGTCACCTGCCTTATCGAAACGACATCTTCAGACCACTGTACGTGATGTACAAGGTCATCCTTTCCTGAGTAGTAGGACATGTCAAGCTCCCAGAACCCCTCCGGTATCGGAGCTGAGATGATGAGCTCGCTGAACGGGCTCTCGCCTCCTGCCTAGCGAGAGGGCACGTCCCGCGACCTCGGCTGGCTGGCCCGATCCGCGATACCGTGCCCAGGGAAGAGCTCTCGCACTGCTGCCTCCCTCTCGCCCAAATCTGTCAAAGCTTCCTTGCCCGGGCGCTGGCCTAGGAAGAGCTCCCGTGCCGCCACGTCTCTCTCGCTAGCCTCCGTCGGGACCTCCTTCCCCGGGCGCTGTCTAGGGGCGTTCTCGCCCAAGAGCGGGACCTCCTCTATCGGAACCTGAGGTGTGGTCCACTTGCTTCTGGCCGAGAAGGCCAAGCTGATAGTCTGCAGGTCTTCTCGCCTGAATTCATCCAGCATCTTCCTCGTCGATTCCTCTCCCCAGGTGGGGGAGCCTCCAGAACCAGACCCTTCACCTTCACCTCCAGCCATGGGACAAAACTCAAGGCTTTCTTGTATCAGCTGCTTTCCACGCTCACCGCACCAGAATTGTTGAAGCCAAAAATGACCTCAACGGGAGTTCAAAACAGGGGTGCAGCCAACACCTACTTCTCTCAAGCCTCAACCCTCGATGAGATTCAAAGGTCCCTGGACTGACCCAAAGCCTCAGCAGGGAGGTCCTACCTCACACCCGAAAGATCTCTGAGAGCTTCCCCTCCAAAGCCAAAAGCTGGGCTAGGAGCTCCTCAGAAAGCACTGGAAGTTGGAAGATTATGAAAGCCTGCTTTCTAAGGAGCCCTTATGGGTCTATTTATAGCATTTTGCTGACCTGAGATTACTGAAATACCCTTAGTTGATCTGCCAATAGCCAAATCCCGATGTTTATCCTGAGGGTATAAGGGTAATTTTACCTGAGGGTAATTAGGTCATTTTACCCAAGGCCCTGGGCCCCACTCGGCGAGAGCTTCTTTAGGGCGGGAACTCCTCTGGCTAGCCTAATTGTGACCGTTGGTGCCTCCTGGTCTGACTCAGCGAATATGAGGTTGTACATACAAGATGATGCCCTTCGGGCTAAAGAACGCAGGGGCTACCTACCAACGCATGATGAATCAGGCGTTCAAAAGTCAGAGGGGTAGGAACTTGGAAGTTTATGTTGATGACCTCATGTTGAAGAGTGGGGATGTGGGTTCACACCTACTTGGCCTGGAGGAGACTTTTGCAACCCTGCGAAAGAGCAAGATGAGGCTTAATCCCCAGAAGTATGTCTTTGGGGCAAGTCGAGGAAAATTCCTCGGGCACCTTCTGACCCCAGCAGGGGTAGAGCCCAACCCGGATAAGGTGAAGGTCATCGTGAAGTTGGAATCACCTCGCAATGCCAAAGAGGTTCAACATGTGACAGGCAAGCTCGTCGGGTTGAGTTGGTTTCTCTCCCGTGCTAGGGAGAAGTGTTCACCCTTCTTCAAGACATTTCGGGGGAACCAAAAGTTTGAGTGGATAGAGGAATGTGAGGAGGCTTTTCGGGCATTGAAGGCTCAACTATCCCGGGTGCCGCTCCTTTAGAGCCCAAAGGATGGGGAGGACCTAGCCTTGTATCTTGGGGTAGGGGTAGAGGCTGTAAGTTCTGTATTGGTAAGGGAAGAAGGGAAGAAACAACTGTCAATCTACTACGTCTGTAGGATCTTGAAGAAGGCGGAGCTTCGCTATCCCATCCTATAGAAGTTGGCTTTCTCTCTGATCGTCTGGGTCAGGAAGCTCGGGCAATATTTCCAAGCTCATTCACTCAAGGTGGTGACGAACCATCCATTACGCAAGATTTTTGAGGGGGTGGAGCATTCAGGGCAGTTAGCCAAGTGGTCCATTGAGCTCTGTGAGTTTGACGTCTCTTTCGTACTAAGACTCTCCATCAAGGCGCAGATAGTGGATGATTTCTTGGCGGACTACGTCGTAGAGCTGGAGGGAGAGAAAGCACTGCCAAGGGAAGCATGGAAGATGTTCGTTGACGGAGCCTCAGGGAAGTATTCCCTAGGGGGAGGGGTAGTATTGGTAAGCCCTCAAGGGGTTACCATAGAGCAAGCAGTGGCGCTGCACTTCCCGGTCACAAACAACCAAGCAGATTATGAGGCCGTCATAGTCGGGTTACGGTTGGCTAAGGAGCTCAGGGTTCATGACGTAGAAGTACTTACGGATTCGTTAGTGGTGGCATCACAGATCAGGGGAGAATATGAAGCCCGGGTGCCCACCTTCCTGAAGTACTTATCCAATGTGAGAGTGATTATTGGTGGGTTCCGAGCATTCTCAATCCAGCATGTCCCCATGGAGGAGAATGAAGCGGCCAACTGATTGGCCAAGTTTGGACCCCGGGGAGGGGGAACCTTGACTGAGTTTTTTATCCAACGATCGAGGAGGGGAGTTGTTGGAAGTGGATCGACGACCATCGTGGGTGGATCCCTTCATAACCTTCTTCACTGCAGATAGCCTTCCTGAAGGGACCAAGGAAGAGAAAGGCTTTCGGCACAAAGCGACACACTACCTCATGCATGAACGAGGGTTGCATCGGAAGATGCTGTCAGGCCTCTTGGCATGATGTGTGGCAGAGGAAGAGATCTCAAGGATTCTAGAGGAAGTGCACTCCGACAAATGTGGTAGCCATTCGGGGGGGGGGGGGTAGGAAGTTGGAAGCAAGGGTGGTTAGACAGGGGTACTTCTGGCCCTCCCCCAGGTAGGGGTAAGATTGTAAATCTTATTTTTAATGAATTCATCGAATTGTCTCATGCTGGTTTCTTTTGAGAATTGAAAAGAAAAGTTAGTCGTTTGCAAAACCCCGAGAGGATCCCGCTGCTCAGGCTCTCATTAGCTGACAGGGCTAGAAGGCGCACTCGGCCCCGAGTAGACCTGCTTCCAGGCTCTCACTAGCTGACAGGGCTGTAGGCTCGCTTGGGGGGGGGGGGGGGGGTAAGAGAATACCCCGAGACAATCCCTTTGCTCAGACTCTCATTAGCTGGCAGGGCTGGAAGGCTCACTCGGCCCCGAGTAGACCCGCTGTCAGGCTCTCGCTAGCTGGAAGGGTCGTAGGCTCACTTAGGGAGAAAGGGAAAGAGGTTGGTAGTTGGCAAGACCCCAAGAGGATCTCGCTGCTCAAGCTCTCATTAGCTGGCAAGGCTGGAAGGTGCACTTGGCCCCAAGTAGACCCGCTGTCAGGCTCTCACTAGCTGGCAGGGTTGTAGGCTCGCTTGGGGGGTAAGGGAATACCCCGAGAGGATCCCGCTGCTCAGGCTCTCATTAGCTGGTAAGGATGGAAGGCGTACTCGGCCCCGAGTAGACCCGCTATCATGCTCTCACTAGCTGGCAGGGTCGTAGGCTCGCTTGGGGGAGGCAAGGGAAAGAGGTTGGTACTTGGCAAGACCCTGAGAGGATCCCGCTGCTCAGGCTCTCATTAGCTGGCAGGGCTGGAAGGCGTACTCGGCCCCGAGTAGACCCGCTGTCAGGCTCTCACTCACTGGCAGGGTCGTAGACTCGCTTGGGGGGTAAGGGAATACCCCGAGAGAATCCCGCTGCACAGGCTCTCATTAGCTGGCAGGGCTGGAAGGCGCACTCGGCCCCGAGTAGACCCATTGTCAGACTCTCACTAGCTGGCAGAGTCGTAGGCTCGCTTAGGGGGAAAGGGATTTAATTTGTGGTTTCTGGTGATGCCAGGTGGGCCCGCTGATCGGGCTCCCATCAAGCCGGCTGTACCGAAGGCTTACTCGATAACAAATAGAAAATGAAGAATAACTAAATCAAGGTCAACTCCTGCCGTTAGACTCTCACCTAGTTGACGGGGCAGTTGGACCCAGGATGAACATTGCAAAAAGCCTCACAACCAGGCTTGCAAATAGCCAACACTTGTTCTAAGTTGAAAAGGGGGAACTTATGGCCTTTTGACACATAACGTCTCGGCAAAGGCTTCTCGGCGCGACTACTTGGCACACCCCTCTCGGCAAGATTTACTTAAGATAGTCTACGCAATGAACGAGCCGCGGTCATCGCCTAAGAGCCTAAGACCCAAGCACGGTTCGGAAGTGCTCGCAAACTACAATTGGTGAAAAACAAAAATGAACAGCTATAATGGCCTTTCGGCAAGAAGCAGAGAAAACCAATTCCTTATATGTACACCAAAATGTTACATGTCCCTATGCATCTTACTATTACATGAAAAGTCAAAAAGAAAAAAAAAATACTATATAAAGTGAAAAAAAGGAAAAAGCAGGCGGGAGACTATTAGGCAGTGTCGTCGGAGGTCCCGCTAGAGCTCTCGCTGGACGTCTCGCTGGAAGATTCGCTGTCATACCTGTCGCTCTGGCCAAGGTCAAATGCCTCATCTCCGCCTCGAGATTCTTCCTCCCCGGCCGGCTTGGGGATGGGTTCGAACAGCCAGGGCAGGACCCCGCACGCGGTGAGGATCTCGCCACCTTCGTTCAAGAAGCTCGATTCCCGCAACACCTCAATCACCATCACAGTCGCCTTCTGCGCGTTCTCCTGCATCATCACTTCGATCTCTTATTCCGAGAAGTGACGGCTTTTGAGCCTCTCGTCTAGGGAGGGAGGGACCGACGCCTTGACTCCTTGTGCAAGCTTGAGCTCTGTCTTCAGCAGCTTGTTCTCGCATTCGAGGTCGGCCACCCTCGCCCGCAAAAGATGGGCCTGGGGCGGAATTCTGCGAGGATTTCGGGGTTAGAACTAGCATTAGATTACTGTAAGTCGAAAGGCCTTTGAAGATTCACATACCTCATCCACCGGGCGAAGGGAGAGAAGCTGTTGGGAAGCCGCTAGTTTGGCCTTCAGGGTGGTCGTCTCAGCAACGACGACTTCCCTTGATTTGATCGCGTCGACAAGGTTGCGCTCGAGGGTGATATCGCGACGCGCAGTCTTGGGAGTGAGCACAAACACGTGTATCTGGGCTCTGGCGGTGTCGTAGGCGAGAGACCGGGTAAGCTCCTGGTCAAACGCGCGGGCATCATTTCGATTGTAAAGCCTAAAGCCTACCGTGAAGGCCTCGCCAGTGACTGTGTCTCTCTCTGCCCAGGTGGGGAGAAGTGACAAGACTGAAACCCAGTTGTCTTCGAGGTCCCACCGGAGGAGGGGTTTACCCTCGTCATCAACGAACTTCCCGCCAATGTCGAAGTTCTGATTCCCTTTCGGCACTAGCTTGGTGAGGGCCTCTGCGGGGGTCTCGGCAGCTTGCCCTATGACAGTCGCTACGCCGGCAGCGGGTGGGGTATTGGCCGAGGTCTCGGCGGGAGACTTGCCCTTGTCTATCGCGCTTATTTTCTTCTTGGGAGGAGCCGGAGGAGGGGAGTTGGGCTTCCTCTTTCAGCCACTTGGTGCGGATGAGGAGCCGGGCTCCTTTTGGCAGGCCTGGGCGACAGATTTGGCGAGAGTCAGGGTGCTGTCGAAATCTCTAGCCTCATCAAAGGGCTGGCGGAGGGGAATTTCCCGCTCACCTGCGAAGGCTTTAATAATTAAAAATTCATAAACAATGACAAAGGATTGCAAAAGCGGGCCGAAAAAGTACCTTCTCCGGGAGGAACTGGCAGAAGAGAGTCTAGGCCTCGCCGAAGGAACTGGACGTTGAAAGCCTTCGACCTGAAGAACTCGACAAGGGAGCCCTCTCGCCCCCTAGGGCGGGAGGCTTGTAGGTCATCTTTTCATACTGAATGAGCGTGAGGGGAATATTGCCGAAAGGCCCGACAACAAAGATGAATTTCTGGGCCCAATGATAGTTTTTTATTGGCGAGACCGCCAGTCTTCACCGATAGCCCAAAAAAGAAAACTGCTCCCCCTTTAGCCCGGAAGTTAAACAACTTCTGGAAAATGGACAGGCTGAACTTGATGCTTAAAATATTTTGCTTGTCGATCTTGAGCCACCTTCATGCGCTCTTGAATGGTCCGTACCAACTCACAAGCATCAGTTGCCACTTCTTTTCCCAATAGTTTGGTGTCTCCCGCCTCTGTCCACAACATCGGTGTTCGATACCGCCTCCCATACAAAACTTCGTATGACGTCATCTTTATACTTGCTTGGTAATTATTGTTATACGCAAACTCCACCATGAAGAGGTGACCCTCCCATTTCTTGTCGAAGTCAAGAACACACATCCTCAGCATATCCTCCATAGTACGGTTCTTTCTTTCGGTTTGCCCGTCAGTTTGAGGATGGAAAGTCGTACTGAACTTTAGCTTTGTGCCCAGACTCTTCTGAACCAACCACCAGTCCTTGGACGTGAAACGTCCGTCACGATCGCTGACTATACTTTTAGGAATCTCATGTAGTCGCACAATGTTGTGAACATACAACTCCACCAGCTTCTCCACGTTGTCCTCCTTCCGGTTTGGGATGAAGTGAGACACTTTGGTTAAGCGATCCACAGTCACCCAAATCGCGTCGTTACCCTGCTGCGATCTAGGTAACTCATGCATAAAATCCATGGAGATGTCATCGAATTTTCATTCGAGGATTGGAAGAGGCTTCAGGAACCCACCCGGCTTCTGACACTCGGCCTTCACCAAGGCACAAGTTTGACATTGATTCACGTACAAAGCTACGTCCCGCTTCAGTCCAGACCACCAAAATTATCTCTTCATATCCAAGTACATCTTTGTACTGCCCGGATGAATGAAGTACTTTGTGAAGTGAGCCTCAAACATTAACTCCTCATGGAGCTTGCCGAACTGCGGTACACAAATCCTTCTGTCCTTCCTCAGAATCCCGTCAATCATCTCCCAGACGCTGCTCTCGCCTTTTTGAGCTTCCACCACGAATGGCTGAAACTCCACATCCAAACGAGTCGCTTCCCGAATACGATCAGACAAGTCATTATGCATTTCAATCCAGTTTAACCGAGCCACACTAGACTCGCCCCTTGCTACGCACTCCAAGCCGAGGGACTCCCATTCCCCCATCAACCGCTCATCCTGAGCTTCGATCCAATTCCCTTGCCCCGAGTATTTTCTACTCAAGGCATCTGCCACCACATTGGCCTTGCCTGGCGTATACTGAATCGCCACCTCGCAGTATCCAAGGAACTCGACCCACCTGCGTTGCCGCATATTCAAGTCCTTCTAATCTAAGAGATACTTCAGGCTTTTGTGATCCGTGAAGATCTCCACCTTCGCACCATAAACATAGTGTCGCCACAATTTCAACGCGAAAATTACCGCCACCAACTCCAAGTCATGAACGGGGTAATTCCTCTCGTGAGGCTTCAGCTGCCTAGACCCAAAGGCTATTACACTGTCATGTTGCACCAAAACGCAACCCAAACCGCATCTTGATGCGTCACTGTAGGTTTGAAATCCTTCGGTCCCCATCGGTAGACTTAGGATTGGAGCCATCATCAGTCTTTCCTTCAGTGTCTCAAATGCCTGACTACACTCCTGAGTCCACACAAACTTCTGATCCTTACGAGTTAGTGACGTGAGGGGTAGAGCTATCCGCGAAAAGTTTTCCACGAATCTTCTATAGTACCCGACTAGTCCAAGAAAGCTTTGGACTTCCGCCACGGTTCTCAAAACCGGCCAATCCCTGATGGCCTCCACTTTTGTTGGATCTACTATCACCACATCTCCACTAATCACATGGCCTAAAAATGCCACCTTCTCGAGCCAGAACTCGCACTTTGAGAACTTTGCATAAAGCTGGTTTTCCCTCAACACTTGCAAGACTACCCTCAAGTGAGTCTCATGCTCCACCTCCGATTTGGAATATACCAAGATGTCATCAATAAAGACAACTACAAAAGAGTCCAAGTATTTTCGAAACACTTGATTCATCAAATCCATGAATACGGATGGTGCTTTCGTCAGCCCGAACGGCATCACCGAGAACTCAAAGTGACCATATCTCGTACCAAACGCTGTTTTGGGTATGTCCTCGTCTCGAATTCGCAACTGATAGTATCCTGACTTTAACTCCAACTTTGAATACACCACTGACCCCACCAGCTGGTCAAACAGGTTGTCAATCCGAGGAATCAGATACTTATTCTTGACAGTCAGTTTATTCAACTCTCGGCAGTCTATGCACAGCCGCATACTACCGTCTTTCTTCTTTACGAACAACACCGGCGCGATCCACGGTGAAGAACTGGGTCTGATATACCCCTGCTCCAATAGTTCCTGCAACTGTACCTTAAGCTCAGCCAACTCTTTCGGTGTCATCCTAAACGGAGGACGTGACACCGGTCGTGCCTCTGGCACCAACTCAATTGAGAAATCGATCTCCCGCCGAGGAGGTGCCCCAGGAAGATCTTCAGGAAACACATCCTCGAACTCTGCCACCACTGACACTTCCCCAAGTGATAACCTGGAAAGGCGAACCTCCAATAACGCTACAAGCGCTACTCCACCCTGATTAACTGCCTGCGCCAACTGCAAGGCCAAAATCAGAGAACAAACCACTCCATTAAGGCCCTCAAACTTGACCTCCTCCTGCCCTTCGCTTCTCAGAGTCACCACCTTGGATAGACAATCAATACTGGCACGCTGCTCTGCTAGCCAGTTCATTCCCAAAATCACATCAAACTCGACTAACGGTAGGACCGCCGCTATCAATACGAAGTCAACTCCGCCTAGATCCCAACAAATGCGCCCTTTCTTCTCGGTGGTCATGAATGACCCATTGGGCATGCGCACCTTCAGCTCCGCGTCCACCGAAAACGATTCAACTCCAATCCTTCGGATGAAGCTTTCCGCAAGAAAGGAGTGTGACGCTCCCGTATCAAACAATACCCTAGCGGGGTATCCGGAGACTAACACAAAGCCTAAAACATAGACATCAATCATAACAGTATAAAAGCATGAAGCACAAGATTAAACTTAAACTTCCTCATACCTGTCACCACATCGGGTTGGCGGATCGCTTCCTGCTGTCCAAGGTTGTAGGCCCTTGGTTGCACTGGTTGGAACCGAGAAGCGCTAGACTCCGCCATCTTTCCTTTTTCTACGGCACTGGGGCCGGAGCGCACAGTTTGCTTCTGCCTTGCCTCCTGCTCCGCACCTCCTTGGTTACAAAAACGAGCAATGTGCCACACCTTATCACAGTTGAAGCACGTCGGTGGCCCCTTAGAGTGAGACCCTCCGGACGTCCACTTACTTTTCTCACCGGACTTGTTCGAGTGAGGCTTCCTCCTCCATCTATTCCCTTCCGACTTTCCTTGTGATTGAGAAGGCTTCCCTTCTCCTTGCTTGGGCACAAAACCCTTGCGATGTTGGCTTCGCTCTAAATCACTCTCCAACGTCTTGGCCGTCTCAACCAACTCATTGAAACCGGCTATCTTCATGGTGATGAGGGGTTGCCTTAGATTCTCCCTCAGCCCCTGGTAGAAGAGGTTATCCCTCTCCTCATCATCCGCCATGGTCGTCCCCGCGTAACGACTCAAACGAGTGAACTCCTGAACATACTCGTCCACCGTCTTATCTCGCTGCATCAAGTGCAGAAATTGCCTCTGAAGGGCCAACCTTGTTGAAACAGGTATGTACTTCTTTAGGAAAGCATCCCCAAATTCTTCCATGGACGGGGTGCGTCCAGGAAATTGGCGGCCGCTATAGCTCACCCACCACAACTTTGCGTCTCCCTCCAACATGAAGGACGCAAACTCAGATTTCTTCTCCTCTGGCGTCTCTGCCGCCCTCAGAAGCTCTTGAATTCGTGCCCACCAATCCTCTGCATCAGTCAGAGTACCGACTCCTTTGAACGTCGGGGGATGGAAGCTCAGAAAGTACTTCATCTGCCGGTCTCCATGCCCGACAACCACCCTTTCTGCCAAAGGCTCTACTCGCCTGGCTTCTCTGCCCGGCACGGCCGTCGTCGTATCTGGTGTAACAGGGGTTGCCACCTGAGCTGTCGCTGCAGCTTGGGCTGCCACCATTGCTTCTGCTAGCATGCGACAGAAGTCGGTCGGGTTTACACCCATGCCTAAAGGACCTTGAGCAGTGGCGCTGCTCGCTGAAAGCTCTTCTCTTGGTCTTGACGTACCCGCCTCGTTGCTTGCACTCTTAAGAAAAGTAAGAAAACAAGGAATCAGTCTCTAATCACAAGACTCAAGCATAAGGACACTCACGGTCCCGCATTACTCTTATGTGGATAACTTCTATACGCACCGACTTTGAATCTAACCTCCCTCTGATACCAAATTGTAACACCTCCCCTGTAATGACCGTATAATATGGCTCCGGCCGGGGCCCCTCAACATACAGACGCCACAACTTTAGTATTATAAGATGATATAACTACCCAAATTCAAAACTCATAAGCAAAACACAGCGGAAACATCAACCAAGACTAGAAGTTATCCACATCCACAAGAGTCTCGAAACGGCCTTATGGTCTTACAACAAAAGAGAGTCCAAATCTCCAACAATACATAAACATCAAAGTGCATATGCACTCCTAAGCTATCTCGGCATGCAAGCCGGAAGACAACAACATCAAACATACAAAATCACAAAAGTAAAGTCATAGCAAGGATGGTAACACTTCATGATGAATGCAAAACCCGGGTTTCACCCAAGGCACCCTAACGCGTATGCATCTAGCACATCATCACATCATCTGGGTACTCATCATTTCCCCATTGGCATTAAGCCGCAAACAAAGGGGGCACTGCAATTCCCCCAACGACATGCAAGCCGCCACACAGAACTCTTGCCAAGGCCCCACCCGCTCATGGTCTTAGACCCGGGCTTGCCTGTAAGCTCTGACTTCTCATGTCAGGATTCCGTCTAACACACTGACCGATTCTAAGAAGCCTTGCTGGACCTCACCCGTTCATGGCCTCATTGCCCGGGCTTGCCCCATGCTTGGCATTCTTGTCAGTCTCAAAGAAGGGGACTAGTCTCGTCGGGACACTCTCCACACATGACCTGCACGTCACGGGATAGCCAGCCGACCACGGAGACAAAGCCACGCCTTAGCAAATTACAATCAAAAAACCATTCCCACCCTAATCCCTCATTCGTACTGCAACGTCCCCGCGCACCAAGGAAACCATCTACCATCAATGCGGAGCTAACCTTGTCCACCAAGGAAACCATCTACCGCCATTGATGAGCTAACCTTGTCCGGTTCCGACTACACGTACTCACTCGAGAGAAGGGGAAAACATCACAAACATCACAAACAGCATCTTGCCGCAACGGATCTCTATGAATCCTTAAAGCTCGTATGCAATATCGCCGAGTCGGACTAACGGTCGCTACTACGGCTTCACCCAACATGCCTAATCCACTAACGGAGCGGATCTCTAATGCAAAAACATGTCGGGGACGGACTCAATCGACCCGGAGGTCCCTCTTGAACCTTGGCGACCCAAACCCCTCTCATTTGAGAGTTTGGTGCCCAAAAACTAGAAAGTAAAATATGCTAAACATGCATCCTAAAACCAAGAGAAGAAGTGTCGTTACTTTTCGACCTCTCTTCCTAGCCATGGCAACTTAGCCGGATGAAAACCTTCGCAACGGTCTTGCCTCCACGGATCTGGACTCGGCCCGCGATTTGGAGCACCGAAGCTTCTCCGGCAGCCGGATCTCTCCTTCGCCTTCTTCCTTGCTCTCCCTTCTCTCTAGATATTAGAAAGAGAGTGTTTGAAGAAGAATGAGGGTTTCTATACCCTATTCCCGGACTAAACTCAGCAAGGGCAACCCTGGACCATCAGATCCCAAAAGAAGGAAATGAACGGCCACGATCCGAACTGAAAATCAAAACACCTGGGCCGAATACGGCTTGTGACACGCCCGTGTCCAAGGCCGTGTTCCCCAATCGACGCCAAAACCGTCGCACCCAAAGCAGGACACGGGCTCTAAACACACCCGTGTCAGAGCTAACGCACCTGTGTCATGCAGTACACGCCCGTGTGCCTGGGCGTGTTCCTCCATCGACACGAGACCAATCACAACCCGAGAAGGACACGGCCTGGGACACGCCCGTGTCTCAGGCCGTGTTCGAAGTATCGACGATCGTCGACTGCCTCTTCGTCAACTTCGTCAAAAAATTCGTCGAACACGCTCGACACGTCCTTGGACACGCCCGTGTCTCAGGACGTGTTCACTGTCTCAACACATCGTCGAGCGCAGTTTATCGACCACCCGGGCTCTCGACGAACCCGACACGACACGGCCATGGACACGCCCATGTCCTAGGCCGTGTTCCCTGTCTCGACACATCGTCGAGCGCAGTTTGTCGACCACCCGGGCTCTCGACGAACCCGGCATGACACGGACATGGACACGCCCGTGTCCTAGGTCGTGTTCCCTGTCTCAACACATCGTCGAGCGAAAATCGTCGATTTCCCGAGCTCTCGACGAACCCGGCACGACACGGCCACAGACACGCCCGTGTCCTAGGCCGTGTGACCCTTACCAAGACCCAAACTTGGCTCTTGACGCTGCTCGTCCTCAGCAACAACCTCATCAGAAGATATAAAATCTGAGCCAACTTCCTTTGTTTGAAAGAAATCTTAGGTCTGGTCCCAATTCCACGATTTATCCTAATCAAAAATGGCTTAGACATTGATATGAGTAATAGTTGCTGCTAGATAACCGTGTTTATGGACAATGTTTGCTGCACTAGATAGACATTTTTTATGGATGACTGCTTTATTTTATTATTTCTACAACTTTTTATCTAAAATTGCAATCTGGAATTTGTGGTATGTCCAGAAGGTAACCGGGCGGATAGCGTTCTATCCGCGGAGACCGACAAGGTGCGTACTGGTTTGGAGCTCAACAGATCGGCATTGGCCTATGCCTTTGATCAAGGTGTCATTTTGATAGCTTTGAAAGTTTTACTTGGTATCAGAGCTATCTCGTTGATCATCTTGTGAAATTTTAACAAAGTGGGCATTCATGAATGACGGTTTTACCATCGCATTCACGACTGTCGCCGTCGTGCCAAATGGAGCCTTAGTTACCACGTCACTAAAGCAATTCCATGTCATCCATATAGGCTATAAACACAGCTTCAAGTATCATAACAGTCACATTTAATACTTACTAATTGAACTTTTTTTTGGATTTGCATGCAAGGATGAGATTGGACGTATAGAGAAGTAATGCCTCGTCTATTAAAAATGGTTCAATTTTGTGTTTGTGATGATTTTTCAGCTGCTCTTTTTGATTAGCATGTAATCTGGGAAGGTATGATGTTTTCTTATCAGTTTGAACTTTTTTCTTTGCATGTAAGCTTCTTTCAACTTATATTATGCTAAAAATCTAAAATCCAGGATTATAAATCAATTTCTAGTATCAATATTCCATCTTTGGGGGATGTTGGGAGCTTTTGCGTCTTTGACGGGTTCTATTTGCACTTCATCCTATATATATACGGTCGTATGCTTAATATGTAGATCTATTTATTAGCTTATTAACATGTTACTAACTAATTAAATCAGGCCACCTTAATAAAACTTCATCTCTCCTATCTCACCCATGGCCTACAGTTCTGACTTGTGATTTCATTTTTGAATATATGTACCGGATAAGGGAACAGATAAGAGATCAGATAAGTGATCGGATAAGCGATCGGATAACCAAGTTGATCCTTACCTTTGGGATCTCACCCATATTTTTACAATTTTGATCAGGATAAATACTGGAATTGGGATCAAACCTCGGATTTCTTTCAAACAAAAGAAGTTTGCTCAAATTTTATATCTTCTGATGAGGTTGCTGCTGAGGAGCGGCCTTCCATTCAAACATAAGATTACAATCAATTCTTACAAGCTTCAGACTCAGATTCTGAGGACGATTCATCATTTCCCAAGAAGTATAGATCCATAGCAGTGTTTTTCTCTCCCTCTCTCTCATTTTTGGTTCATATGCACTGAGCTCCAATCTGTTCCCCTGAGCCTCTTTGGGAATGATTAGTTAACCTAGGAATGCTTGTCCTAGGTCATACACATACCAATCTGTTCACCTGAGCTCCACATCGCCGTTCTTCTCATCGAAATATCATCGTTAGCTTGAACTCCATCCTCCCGATAATTTTTCTCGCCCGACCTCTCATGTCTGTTCTCCACGAGCTCTTCGGCACTCAGCGACATCTCCTCCCAGAGTATCTTCGGTGGCTGTCCTAAACTCTTCTTCCATTTTCTTGCAAGTTAATTGTAAAATGTTTTTTCTTATTCTAAATTTTGATTTTTCTTGATCTTGATTTTTTTGGGAAACACAAATTGTCTTTGAGGCAATGAGAAAATCATGAATCAATTGCTTGGAGACAATAAAACTTTTTTCTTGCATAATCTAAGATTAAAAAAGATCTCAACATATTATACACTACATTATGATAATTGATTGAATATCTTAATTAATTTTTTCTAGGATAAAATGGGCCGTCAATTGCTCAACACTCGTGTAATTTCGACTTTCATTAATGGAGCAAAAAACCTATTGGATTCCTTGGACCAATTGTCCAAAGACACTTTATCTACGACGGGTGTTCTTCCTTTATTTACTTTATCTACGGGGTCGGCTTCCACCTCCACCGTGACAGAAACTAAACCGCCAGTAAATGCGGCGGAGAAAGATTTCTTGTACGAATTCTGGGAGCACAGTTCCTCCAACTCTCTAACAAGATGGATTTTCATTGTGTGGGTTGACTAAAGGCTCCAGCAAAAGCCGGATACTCGCCCAAACAATTTATTTGTTGCGACCAGAGTCCTCATAGATTGCCTTAGCAATCGACTCGATTACATCAGCCAATACCTGCGGGAGTAATGGAGATTTCAGTGGGGGAATTTTGTGTATGGATGTTACGAAATGTAAACTTCAAGGAAGGTAGATGTCATGTTTGGTAATCATGAGAAGTTTTTTGTAATTTCAATAATAAGAGGGGTGTCATCTGTAATTATGCTAACTCGAAGGTGAAGTTTTACTAATGAGAGGGGCTGGCTAGCTGCCGGACAGCAGCAGTTCAAGTATAAACAACAGCTTCATGGATTTCTAGACTGCTGGAAATGGTTCCAGCTGTATGGACAATGTTTGTTGTGGGCAACAGCAGTTCACCTCTTCCCTCTCCCTCTCCCCCCTCCCCCCTGGTTTTGTGCAGAACTCCAGATTGCCTCAGCTTTCATGTCCACAAACAGAACATTTCCACTTATTTTAAGGGAAGTATGTCATAGTGCCATCGCCCATAAAAGGGGTTGCACTAGTCCTCAAGGTTTATGACATCATCGGCTAGGCCACTTAGTTGTTGAAGAAATTGCAACCATAGAAACTTTCTCATGCTTTAGGTGGTCATTTATATGATGTTTTTTAAATGGAACGTAATTAAGGCACATTCACATTAATATATGCTTAATAAGGCCTCTATGCATCACTTAGATGCTTGATGATCAAACTCAAGTCATACATTATTATTTCTACAATCTTTTATCAGTAATTACAATCCAGAATTGGTTTTGTGCCTCCTATCAAGAGTACAGCTGTTGGCCAATTGCCTCAGCTTTCAGGTCCACAAACAGAAAATTTCCACTTGCTTTAATGGAAGTTTGTCATATTGCCATCACCCATAAAAGGGGTTGCACTAGTCCTCAAGGATAAAGGCATCGTCGGCTAGGACAGAAGTTGTACTCTTGATAGATGCATAAAACAAATTCCGGATTGCAATTTCTGATAAAAAATTATAGAAATAGTAAAATAAAAAGGAGTTCATTATGGATCAAACTTCATATCTCTGAAATGACAACAATGCTGGAAAATAAGACTAGAAGCACTCAATAACAGGAGAAAGGTTCTCTAATTTCAGAACAGAAACATGACATCTTCGAAAAAAAATATTGCTGGTAAAAAACTTGTCATTTCTTTGAGACGTTTCTTCGAGACGTTGACGGTCTTGCAAACAATATTCATGTCTACATCGGCTTTCTTGCAAACAATGTTTGCAAATCGGCGGCCAATGCCAGGGATGGAGGTGAAGGAGAAAAACATTGTTTGCAAGACCGCCGGCATCTCAAAAAAACGATAATTTTTTTACCGGCAATATTTTTTTTCGAAGAGGTCATGTTTCTAATTTCAGAACAGAAACATGTCATCTTCGAAAAAAAAGCTAGTAAAAAGCTTGCCGCTTTTTTGAGACGCCAACAGTCTTGCAAACAATGTTCATGTCCGCCTTTTTGCAAACGATGTTTGCAGGCCGATATCTTTTATAGATGTGAGCGAACATGATCTTCTTTTTACCATCTACATTGGTGTTTAGAACACAAAAAATGTGCTGGAAATCATCGTTCTCCATGAGAGAGATGATTGCTCGATTTCTACTGTCAGGGATTTGTCTTCCGTGCCCGATCGACAACTAGTGGATAGCGGTAGGTGGAGGCTCGTGGGTGAAGACTCAAGCAAAGAATAGGTCGAAGGAGAAAGGAGGAGAAGAAATATTTTGGGAGAAGGAGAAGCACGGGAGGATCGCGGTGGGTGGAGGCCGTCTGGTTATTTTAGCGTGGAGGTGGTAGGCACAGCTCTGTGAAGAAGCTGCTGAGCCTTCGGTTATATTTAATGAGTAGGAAATGGAGGATGGTAGATATCGATATAAAGCCACGGAATGGACAAGACGAGGGAGGGGATGGAGGGAACACTGCTCGAGGGGAGGGGATGAGATTCGGTGATGGGAGGAGACAAGGCAGCTGACCCGATGATAGCTTTATTTTATTATTTCTACAATTTTTTATCCGGATTAGCTGGGACCAAATCAATCAACAGTCAACTGAACAATTATAATATCGTGATTGTTATTAACATACAGTTTTGGCTAGTCGCCCAACGTTTACAAGGATCTTCTCCAAGTGAGTTAAATCAATCAACAAAAGAAGATCTAAGTGAGGTCCTTACAGAGAGAATCCATAAGTTGTCATTGTTCTATATTAATGAGAATCCAACCCAAGAGTATCCAAACTAAATTTATGTAAAAAGGATACATATTATATGATCCAATTTCACAAAAAGTTCATATATCAAGAGATGTAACCTTCACTGAACATTGCACATGGGACTGGGATAAAAATCAAGCAAATGTAGAGGATCAGATCCAGTCAAAGTCACTCTCAACAACTGATGATGATCAGCCTTCCAGTCAAGAGGAAGAAACACTCCCAACGGTTGCTGATGATAAACCTTCTTGTCAAAAGAAGCACATCTACTCTTACCAATGCCCAGATTGCCCCAGCTTTCATGTCCCCATACTGAGCTCGACGATTTTGGTCGCTCTGCTTGACGAAATCGTCGAGCAGAGATCGACAATCGTCGAGCTCAGCTCGACGAAATCGTCGAATAGAGCTCGACGATTTTCGTCGAGCTCAGCTCGACGAAATCGTCGAGCAGAGCTCGGCGATCGTCGAGCAGAGCTCGGCGATCGTCGAGCTCTGGTCGACGATTTCGTCGAGCTGAGCTCGGCGATCGTCGAGCTCTGGTCGACGATTTCGTCGAACAGAGCTTGATTCTCTTGGGTTGGATTCTGCAGGAAATGGTTCCAGCTGTATTGACAATGTTTGCTGTGGAAGCTTGATTCTGCCAAGTCCAATTGAACATTTCTTCTATGTCCACATCTCTGTATATAGAAATATGATTATCTTCAGGATGATATAAGCGATAGGCCCTGTTCCAAGAACTCTATCAATATCATATCTAATTTCTACATATTTTGCACTGTTCTGTAATATTGTAGTTAAACTGCAGTAAAGAACTGTAGCAAATACATATATTTTGTCAATTGGTCCAAACTTATGGAACAATTTGGAAAGCAAATATATCTTCATGTTTGACTAAAGGAAATATTAGCCACAGAATTTTGAGTATATATTTTGTGAATTGGCCCAAGCTGGATGTATTTCTTAATAAGGCCTCTATCCATCTCTTGGATTACTCTTGAGATTGGATATATTTTGAGTATTATTTCTACAATTTTTTATCCGAAATTGCAATCCGGAATTGGTTTTATGCCTTCTATCAAAAGTACAGCTGCTGGCCACTGTAGGAGAAAGCTGGAAATGACCACTCAGGTGGCTGAGAGGGGATGTCCTGCTGCCAGACAGCAGCAGTTCAAATATTACACATACACAACACACACAACACATACACAACACGTACACAACACATACACACACACACACACACACACACACACACACACACACACACACACACATTGCATGCACATTATTACACATCCTTGCTAGTTCTATAAACACATTACAGTGAATGAACCAAGAAATTTTGGGTTTAACTGAACAAGATTGAAAAGTTGTTGAAGGAGCTATCCGACGGCTGATGGAACGTAATTAAGGCACATTCACTTTCATATAGGCTTAATAAGGCCTCTATGCATCACTTGGATGCTTGACGATCAAACTCAAGTCATCCATTATTATTTCTACAATTTTTTATCTGTAATTACAATCCAGTTTTATGTCTCCTATCAAGAGTACAACTGCTGGCCAATTGCCTCAGCTTTAAGGTCCACAAACAGAACATTTCTACTTGTTTTAAGGGAAGTATGTCATAGTGTCATCACCCATAAAAGGGGTTGCACTAGTCCTCTAGAATTATGGTATCATCGGCTAGGACAGTAGCAGTACTATTGATAAGAGGCATAAAACAAATTTCGGTTTGCTTTTTCTGATAAAAAATTGTAGAAATAATTTTAAAAAAAAATTTATTATGGATCAAACTTCCTATCTCTGAAATGACAACAATGCTGGAAAATAAGACTAGAAGCACTCAATAACAGGAGAAAGGTTCTCTAATATCAGAACAGAAACATGACATCTTCGAAAAAAAATATTGCTGGTAAAAAACTTGTCGTTTCTTTGAGACGTTTCTTCGAGACGCTGACGGTCTTGCAAACAATATTCATGTCTACATCAGCTTTCTTGCAAACAGTGTTTGCAAATCGGCGGCCAATAACCCTGATGGAGGTGAGGGAGAAGATGGTCTTTTTACCATCTACATTGGTGTTGACAAGAGCATTGTTTGCAAGACCGTCGGTGTCTCAAAAAAACGATATTTTTTTTACCGACAATATTTTTTTTCGAAGAGGTCATGTTTCTAATTTCAGAACAGAAACATGACATCTTCGAAAAAAAACTGGTAAAAAGCTTGTCGCTTTTTTGAGACGCCGACGGTTTTGCAAACAATGTTCATGTCCACATCTGCCTTTTTGCAAACGATGTTTGTCGGCCGATACCTTTTATAGATGTAAGAGCGAACATTATCTTCTTTTTACCATCTACATTGGTGTTTAGAACACGAAAAATGTGCTGGAAATCATCGTTCTCCATAAGAGAGATGATTGCTCGATTTCTACTGCCAGGGATTTGTCTTCCGTGCCCGATCGACAACTTGTGGATAGCGGTGGGTGGAGGCTCGTGGGTGAAGACTGAAGCAAAGAATAGGTCGAGGGAGAAAGGAGAAGAAGAAATATTTTGGGAGAAGGAGAAGCACAGAGATGGAGGATCGCGGTGGGTGGAGGACGTCTGGTTATTTTCAGCGTGGAGGTGGTAGGCACGGCTCTGTGAAGAAGCTGCTACGCCTTCGGTTATAGACAAGGCAGCTGACCCGTTGACAGCTTTATTTTATTATTTCTACAATCGCCTTTTTTATCTGGATTCGCTGGGACAAAATCAATAAACAGTCACCTGAACCATTATAATATGGTGAATGTTATTAACATACAGTTTTGGCTAGTCGCACAACGTTTTTTCCTAATTTCTCGCGTCTTTTGGAAATAGAAATTTATATTGAGCTATGAGATTTGATCACTCATAGTTTTTTTTTCTTCTTCTTCCTTTTCTGTCCACAAACAGAACATTTCCACAAACGGAACATTTCCACTTGCTTTAAGAGAAGTATGTCATAGTGCCATCCATACAGCTGGAACCATTTCTAGCAGTCTAGAAATCCATGAAGTTGTTGTTTATATTTGAACTGTTGTTGTCTTGCAAGAGCCCACCGTGATTTCTAGCAATATTGACAGAGTAAATACAAAACAATGTAGAAATTTATATTGAGCTATGAGATTTGATCACTCATAGTTTATTAATGAGATAGGACTGATGAAAATAACAAAAAATTGGGCACTCTACAACCGGTACGAGGGAAAATACAGTATATTCTGGCTTACAGATGTAATTCGGATTACATAAGGCTGAATAAAAGAAATATTATAGTAGAGTAGAAGAAAATAATAGAAATAAGAGTGAGAGTATATCATCATAAACTATGAGTGATCAAATCCAAGCATTGGTAATTATGTGGCATGGAGAAGTGTCTCCAAAATTGTGTAGTAAGAGAATATTATGAATAATATAAGCATATTATGTGATAAGAGAATATTATAAGCATCAAAGAGATAGCCCAAGAGAATCCAACCCAAGAGTATCCATAAGTGGCCATTGTTCTATATTAATGAGAATCCAACCCAAGAGTATCCAAACTAAATTTATGTAAAAAGGATACAGTTTATATGATACAATTTCGCAAAAAGTTCACGTCTCAACAGATGTAACCTTCAATGAACATTGCACATGGGACTGGGATACAAATCAACCAAATGTAAAGGATCAGATCCAGTCAAAGCCACTCTCAACAACTGATGATGATCAGCCTTCCAGTCAAGAGGTAGAAACACTCCCAAAGGTTGCTGATGATAAACCTTCCTGTCAAGAGGAGCACATCTACTCTTACTATTGCCCAAATTGCCTCAGCTTTCATGTCCGCAAACAGAACATTTACACTTGCTTTAAGGGAAGTATGTCATAGTGTCATCACCCATAAAAGGGGTTGCACTAGTCCTCAAGGTTTATGACATCATCGGCTAGGCGACTTAGTTCTTGAAGAAATTGCAACCATAGAAACTTTCTCATGCTTTATGTGGTCATTTATATGATGTTTTTTAAATGGAACGTAATTAAGGCACATTCACATATGCTTAATAAGGCCTCTATGCATCACTTGGATGCTTGACGATCAAACTCAATTGATAGGAGGCATAAAACCAATTCCGGATTGCAATTTCGGAAAAAAATTGTAGAAATAATAATGGATGACTTGAGTTTGATCGTCAAGCATCCAAGTGATGCATAGAGGCCTTATTAAGCATATATGAAAGTGAATGTGCCTTAATTACGTTCCAGAGCTCCTTCAATAACTTTTCAATCTTGTCCAACTAAACCCAAATTTTCTTGGTTCATTCACTGTAATATGTTTATAAGTTGCGCCAAACGAAGACGAACATCGCTAAGAAGGCACGTTCACTTTCATATATGCTTAATAAGAAATATAAATAATTTCAATATTCCTCCATAGGCACTTTTATTTTAATGTAGGCTCTATTTGTCATTTTGGATGCTTGGTGGTCAAATTCAAGTCCCCCATAATATAAATATAAGAAGTAACATACTAGAGTAGAAGAAAAGAATAGAAATAAGAATAGAAACAAGAGGGAGAGTATATCATAATAAATTATGGGTTATCAAATCTCATAGCTCAGTATCTAATTTCTTACAAGCTTCAGACTCAGATTCTGAGGACGATTCATCATTTCCCAAGAAGTATAGATCCATAGCAGTGTCTCTCTCTCTCATTTTTGGTTCATATGCATGGCACATCAAGCAAAAACAACCAAGAGGGGCTGGCTAGCTGCCGGACAGCCATTGTTCTATATTAATGAGAATCCAACCCAAGAGTATCCAAACTAAATTTATGTAAAAAGGATACAGATTATATGATACAATTTCGCAAAAAAGTTCACGTCTCAAGAGATGTAACCTTCAATGAACATTGCACATGGGACTGAGATACAAATCAACAAAATGTAGAGGATCAGATCCAGTCAAAGCCACTCTCAACAACTGATGATGATCAGCCTTCCAGTCAAGAGGTAGAAACACTCCCAACGGTTGCTGATGATAAACCTTCCTGTCAAGAGCAGCACATCTACTCTTACCAATGCCCAAATTGTCTCAGCTTTCATGTCCACAAACAGAAGACTTCCACTTGCTTTAAGGGAAGTATGTCATAGTGCCATCACCCATAAAAGGAGTTGCACTAGTCCTCAAGGTTTATGACATCATCGGCTAGGCCACTTAGTTGTTGAAGAAATTGCAACCATAGAAACTTTCTCATGCTTTATGTGGTCATTTATATGACTTTTTTAAATGGAACGTAATTAAGGCACATTCACATATGCTTAATAAGGCCTCTATGCATCACTTGGATGCTTGACGATCAAACTCAATTGATAGGAGGCATAAAACCAATTCCGTATTGCAATTTCGGATAAAAAATTGTAGAAATAATAATGGATGACTTGGGTTTGATCGTCAAGCATCCAAGTGATGCATAGATGCCTTATTAAGCATATATGAAAGTGAATGTGCCTTAATTACATTCCAGAGCTCCTTCAACAACTTTTCAATCTTGTTCAGTTAAACCCAAATTTTCTTGGTTCATTCACTGTAATATGTTTATAAGTTGCGCCAAACGAAGACGAACATCGCTAAGAAGGCACATTCACTTTCATATATACTTAATAAGAAATATAAATAATTTAAATATTCCTCCATAGACACTTTTATTTTAATATAGGCTCTATTTGTCATTTTGGATGCTTGGTGGTCAACTCCAAGTCCTCCATAATATAAATATAAGAAGTAACATACTAGAGTAGAAGAAAAGAATAGAAATAAGAATAGAAACAAGAGGGAGAGTATATCATAATAAACTATGGGTTATCAAATCTCATAGCTCAGTATCTAATTTCTTACAAGCTTTAGACTCAGATTCTGAGGACGATTCATCATTTCCGAAGAAGTATTGATCCATAGCAGTGTCTCTCTCTCTCTCTCTCTCTCTCTCTCTCTCTCTCTCTCTCTCTCATTTTTGGTTCATATGCAAGGCACATCAAGCAAAAACAACCAAGAGGGGCTGGCCAGCTGCCTGACTGCCATTGTTCTATATTAATGAGAATCCAACCCAAGAGTATTCAAACTAAATTTATGTAAAAAAGATACAAATTATATGATACAATTTCGCAAAAAGTTCACGTCTCAAGAGATGTAACCTTCAATGAACATTGCACATGGGACTGGGATACAAATCAACCAAATGTAGAGGATCCGATCTAGTCAAAGCCACTCTCAACAACTGATGATGATCATCCTTCCAGTCAAGAGGTAGAAACACTCCCAACGGTTGCTGATGATAAACCTTCCTGTCAAGAGGAGCACATCTACTCTTACCAATGCCCAAATTGCCTCAGCTTTCATGTCCACAAACAGAACATTTCCACTTGCTTTAAGGGAAGTATGTCATAGTTCCATCACCCATAAAATGGGTTGCACTAGTCCTCAAGGTTTATGACATCATCGGCTATGCCACTTAGTTGTTGAAGAAATTGCAACCATAGAAAATTTCTCATGCTTTATGTGGTCATTTATATGATGTTTTTTAAATGGAACGTAATTAAGGCACATTCACTTAATATATGCTTAATAAGGCCTATATGCATCACTTGGATGCTTGACGATCAAACTCAAGTCATCCATTATTATTTATAAAATCTTTTATCAGTAATTACAATCCGGAATTGGTTTTATGCCTCCTATCAAGAGTACAGCTGCTGGCCAATTACCTCGGCTTTCAGGTCCACAAACAGAATATTTCCACTTGCTTAAGGGAAGTATGTCATAGTGCCATCACCCATAAAATGGGTTGCACTAATCCTCAAGAATTATGGCATCGTCGGCTAGGACAGCAGCTGTACTCTTGATATGAGGCATAAAACAAATTCCGGATTGCAATTTCTGATAAACCGCCAGTAAATGCGGCGGAGAAAGATTTCTTGTACGAATTCTGGGAGCACAGTTCCTCCAGCTCTCTAACAAGATGGATTTTCATTATGTGGGTTGACTAAAGGCTCCAGCAAAGGCCGGATACTCGCCCAAACAATTTCTTTGTTGCGACCAGAGTCCTCATAGATTGCCCTAGCAATCGACTCGATTACATAAGCCAATACCTGCGGGAGCAATGGAGATTTCAGTGGGGGTATTTTGTGTATGGATGTTATGAAATGTAAACTTCAAGGAAGGTAAATGTCATGTTTTGTAATGGGGAATATTGCCGAAAGGCCCGACAACAAAGATGAATTTCTGGGCCCAATGATAGTTTTTTATTAGCGAGACCGCCAGTCTTCACCGATTGCCCAAAAAAGAAAACTGCTCCCCCTTTAGCCCGGTAGTTGAACAACTTCTGGAAAATGGATAGGCTGAACTTGATACTTTCGGCCCGCATGTAGCAAACGAAAGACACCTGGATTGCGATGGAGTTGGGGTTGAGTTGGGTTGGCACTACCCCATAGTAGCGAAGAGCCTGACGCACCTCCGAACAGAGGGGTAGGCGGAACCCTACCTCGAAGTGTTCTAAAGGGATGGCGAGCTCCCCTTCCGGCGCAAGATTGACCCTGTCATCGTTCCCAGGATTTCGCGCAACAAACTCCAGCGAGATGAAGTTCTCTGTTATCGAGGGGTATTCTGCCCGTGTCAGCCGGCAGGGGGAGTTGTGGTCCAGGAAGGTTTGCGCGTACTTAGAGCGGCCCTCAGTCTCGCCAGGCATCTTGATGAAAGGTAGAAGGGAAGAGGAAAGTAGGCGAGAGGCTCTGAGTTGCAGAGGGCAGCGTAAAGAGAAAGACGAAGGCGCAAAATTAGGAAGAAATAAATGTTGTTGGTGGGCTTGCCTATTTATAGAAAGGGAAGTAATTATTAGGGATATTCTGGGCGACGTAAGTGCGGTTAACGAATTTAGATAGTTGACTCTTCGTATTCCACCCGCCTCGCCGACGTCTCTCGTACCTGCAAATGACGAAAAGCTTCCGGGAGCGGTCCCGGGTAAGAGCAAGGCAGTATACACGTACGAAACACAGAAAAGGTGCAAAAACCAAGCACTCGGCAGGATAGAAAAAATAACAAAGAACATATAAATAAGTGTCGAGGGCGTCTCGCCGGTCGAGAGCCTTAAAACAATAATCAGTAACAACAAATGTTTTGGGGTACAACGAGGGAAGGGTATGCTGAGAGGTTGGGGGTAGGCAATGCAAGACCCTACGAGGTTCAATACTGCTTCCAATGTCATCGGCCCCAACCTCACCTTCCTAATCTCGGCAGCACCCACAGGTAGTGGTAGGCGGTTAGGGCGGTAAGCCCCTGGTTGGCCAAGCACAGCTGATCCCGCATTTCGGTATGCCTTCCAGGGGATGTCTCCTTGCATTCGACCTGGGGCTCCTATTCACCGAGATGGTGAGTGTAGTCTCTCTCGATCACAACCATACGCCGCTTGACCGATTTTTCAAGACTCATCAACGCCAGCGAGTCGGCTTGGCGCATCACAATGAGCTTTGTCAGGACTTCCGTTATTCGCTTTCGTCGAGTTCTGCCGCTCTCGTCGGCGTCTAGATATTCCTCCATGTCGCTGGGGTAAGGCAGGGGCAAGATCAACCCCTCTTCTCCGTCGTCTTCCGCCTCCATAGCCGTCGGATCTAACAAGAAAAATCTAGTCAAATCAAGCATGGGCAAAAAGACTAGGCAAGGACCGCTTACCTATAACAGGGGGTGGGCTCTCAGCAGCAGATTGGCGAGAAGGGCCTGGCTACCCTTCCGTGCTTTTCCAAAAGAGCAGATGTATCGGTTTGCCCCATCCTGGGCAGTGCCTCACGTGCCCCAGGGTATTGCTTATGGCCAACTGGAGGGCAGCAGTGTCTTCTTCCGCCGCCGGCCGAGACTCTGGCGCGGGTACGTTTGGTGAAGTTATAACCCTCCTAGGCGAGAGGGGGACATCAGTTACTACGTTATCGGGATCGTTGGGCGCGAGAGTCGGGGTGCTCCAGCGGGTGAGCCTTGGGCTGTCAGTGGAGGGAGCTGCATGAAAACGAGTCAGCGAAACGAAAGTGAGTCACGCGGGATGAGTGACAGGAAAAGTTACTGGAATGGATCGCGGGCTGGATTTGGGTAGTCGGGGGAAGGGCCTCCGAGCTCAGCGGCAGGTTCTCGCCGAGGGGATGAATCGACTCGGTATCTGCCAGAGGGTTCTCGGCGGAAGTTTTCGGGACCTATCGGCGAGAGGGGAAACGTGTCAGACGCAGCAAAGCGAGATTACACCAAAAAGTGAAGCAAGAGGAGTACCTTCAGTAGCGAAGAAGGGTTCTCGGCGCGATCGGGAGTCGAAGAGGGAGAGGCCAGATCCTTCTTCGAGTGGTCTTGCCTAACCGACTTAGCCTTCCTCTTCTTCGGCCGGGAAGGCGAGCTGGTCGGCCTCTCGCGCATGAGCCAGGGGGCAACCCCAGCGCAGTTGGCACGGGCTCTTGCCTGAGCCTCGGCGAGACGGTCTTGGAATTCTTTCGAGAGTGGCTTCTCGATACGCTTGGCATACATCATGACAGCCTAGCGGGAGCTAAAGCAGAAGGTGACGGCAAGAACGATGGCCTGAGAATTGACCGAGCGGCATATATATATATATATATATATATATATATATATATATATATATATATATATATATATATATATATATATACATGACCGAGGTAGGGCCCACCCAAGATTCCCTTCTAGGTCAGCAAGTGCCCAGCGAATATCTGGGGTTGGACGTGTCTTTCCGAGCGCAAGGCTAGCTCACAAAGAGTGAAGATTGTATACAACTCCATGTTCGCTGGGTGGAACCTAGATTCCCCAAGGACCAGGGTTGGGCTAGCCTTGGGTTATAGCTTTAGGCTAAAGGCCGGTTCACCAGTAGACGAGTGAGAGGATTCCCGCCCATGGTGGGCGAGAGGGTTCCCGCCCATGGCGGGAAAGAGGGTTCCCGCCCATGGCGAGAAAGAGGGTTCCTACCCAGGGCATGCGAGAGTGCTTGTGCCCGAGTAGGCGGGATCCCCTTAAGATCGGCATGGGGCAGGCAAAAAACTTATAGAGCCGGGGAAGGGCTTCCGCCCAGTGCGGTCCTGGGGTAAAATTACCAGATTACCCTCGGGTAAAATTACCAGATTACCCTCGGGTAAGATTACCAGAATACCCTCGGGTCTGTAGTTAGTCTTTTTGCACATCGGAATTATGCTATTGGCAGACCGGATACTGAAAATCTATAAATAGACCCACATGATACCTCAGAAGACAAGTTTTTACACTTTCTAGAGTTCCTTCTAGTGCTCTTTGAGGTACTCCTAGCCCAGCAATTGCCTTTGTATGGGAAGCGCTTAGAGAACTTCCGGGTTAGAGGAGGGACCTCCCAGCTGAGGCTTAGGGTCAGTTCTAGGTTCTTCGTCACTAGTCAAGGTCAAGGTTTGGGAGAAGTAGGTGTTAGCTGCACCCCAATGTCTGAACTCTCGTTGAGGCCAGTTTTGGCTTCAACATGGTTGAGGCTGTAAACACTGCCTGATATGTTCAGAATAGGGCCTTGATCAATAAAAATCACAACAAGACTCCCTATGAACTAATGGAAGACAAAAAAACAAGTCTGTCATATTTCAAGATCTTTGGAAGTAAGTGTTATGTCCTAGACAATGGGAAGACTTAACTAAGTTTTCAGGGAAGTCCTATGAAGGTATTTTTGTATGATATATTAATCATAATAAGGCATATAGAATCTACAACTTGAAACATCAAGTGGTAGAAGAATAAATTAATGTTGTTTTTGATGAAACTTCGGTTTTACATAATATACTATATAACAATTCAAGTCTAAGAGATGTTGACTCTAAGATGGAAAAAATTAAATATATGAGATTCATCTTCTATAGAATTAGAGGCTAGAAACAATGTTGTAGTTCCTATAGAAGACACAGTCACTGCCCAGGGGGAGGAAGAGACTCACCCTTCTCTACGTGAAGAACTAGGTGATGGTAGAAATCTGCATGTAGTTGTTAGACACCTTAGAGATCATAATATTGATCAAATAATAGGTGATGTCAAGCTAGGTGTGACCACTAGCAGTAAACATCATAATGAGATTCTATTCTCTAGCTTTCTCTCTCAGATGGAAACTAAGAAATATGAAGAAGCCAATTCAGACACCAACTGGATCATGGTAATGCAAGAAAAGCTCAATCAATTTGAGAGATGTAAGGTCTGGAGTCTTGTTCCTAGACCTAAAAATCACAATGTCATAGGAACTATGTGGATATATAGGAATAAATTAGATGAGAATGTAGTCATAGTTAAAAACAATGCAAGACTTGTGGCTAAGGGGTATAGACAAGAGGAAGGAATAGACTTTGACCAAACTTTTGCACCTGTAGCTAGGCTAGAATCCATTAGATTATTTTTAGCTCATGCAACTTACAAAGGATATAAAGTCTACCAGATGGATGTTAAATCTGCATTCCTAAATGGTACATTGAAGGAAGAGGTTTATGTAGAACATCCACCAAGTTTTGTAAATCCTAAACTTAGCTTTGTCTTCATATTACATAAAGCAGTGTATGAGTTAAAACAGGCACCAAGAGCCTGGTATTAGACCATGTCTAGCTTTCTCACAGAGAACAAATTCTCTAGGGGGAAGATAGATAAGACATTATTCTTAAGGGACATCTAAGGTTCAAACATCATAGTCCAGATTTATGTAGATGACATCATTTTGGTTCTACTAATGAGCTGATATGCAAGAAATTTGCCAAGATTTGCATGACAAGTTTGAAATGAGCAGTATGAGTGAGCTGAAGTTCTTCTTGGGATTCCAAGTTAGACAATCTGAAGATGGTATATTCATCTCTCAGTCTAAATTCACAAAGGAGTTGATTAAGAAGTATGGTATGGAAAATTCTTCTACCATGAGAATCTCAATGGGTTCCTCAGTATCACTGCACAAGGATGAATCTGGCAAACCAGTGGATGAACCCTTGTACAGAGGCATCATTAGATCACTCCTTTACTTGACAGCTAGTAGACCAGATATCATATTTTCAACATGTGTCTGTGCTAGGTATCAAGCCCTCCCTAAAGAGTCTCATTATACAGTTGCTAAAAGAATATTGAGATATCTAAAGGGCACACCCAATCTTGGGCTTTGGTATCCTAGGAATGGTGATTTTGATCTAACTAGATACACAAATGCAGATTTTACAGACTGTAAAGAGGACAGAAAGAATACTTTAAGAACTTGTCAATTTATGGGGAGAAGATTCATTAGTTGGAGAAGCAAGAAGTAGACAAGTGTAGCTATTTCAACAGCTGAGTCTGAGTATATATCAGCTGGGAGCTGCTGTGCACAGTTACTATGGATTCGACATCAACTCATAGACTACAGTGTACAACTAAGTAAATCTTTTATGTATTGTGATTCTACTGGTGCAATCTCAATTGCTAATAATCTTGTTTCTCACAGTAGAACCAAACACATAAAATCAGATATCACTTTCTTAGAGAACATGTTGAAAAAAAACAATATCTGATTACATTATACTCCAACTGATAATCAAATTGCTGACATATTCACAAACCCTTAGATGAAAACAAGTTTAATTTCTCCAAGTTTGAACTGGGTATGTTAAACATAGAGTAAATCCTGTTGCTAGGGTACTCAAGAATTCAGGTTCAGAATAACCATTTTCATCTGTACCTAGAAAATCTCTGTTCAACTTGTATAAGTTAAGTAACAAAGTCTACTTACCTAAATAAACAAGTAAGACATTAAAAAGGTCAAGTGACATTAGTTAGAAAATAAGAAAATAAGAAAATAAAAATTTGGCTAAGTCCATATAGAATGTGTTGTAACACAAAATAAAGTGTCGAGACACCTGAGAATGCGTCGAGACTCTAGCAGATGTCTTGACACCTAGGTAATGTCGAGAAATAATTTCCTGGTGCTGACTTGTGTCAACAAGTGTCGACACAAAATTGTCAGTGTCGAGACTTTATCATTTCTAGACAATTTTGGATTAGTAAACCTTGGGCGCGCCCTTTCGTTTTCCCCGTAATGAAGCCTATAAATAGAATGTGTGAGAAGAAGTCGACCACGCCTTCTTGTATTTTTGAACTGTTTCTTCCTGAGTGTCGAGCCCTAGAACTATGTCAACTCAGCATTCTTGTGCGAACAGAAAACAAACAGACCGAATATTTGAAGTAACAAATTTTTATTATCCAAAAAAGTGAGTATTGCAAAGGTATAACCTCCATTTTATAGAATGTAGGAGATGAGAGAGATTACAAATAAGCAATGTGGGACTAAATAATTACAAGTATATGCGGCTTTACAAATAAACAAACCGAACAAGTCGCGCGATTAGACGAGTAGGCTAACCGCTCAACAACCACCAGAAGGAGAGAACAAGTTGCCACAGAGAACAAGCTGCCACCGGAGACTGCTAGACCGCCAGTCTCCAAGTCACCTGAGACAAACTGCCAGACCGCTCGGATACCAAACAGCAACAACACGACAGACAAGCCACTGAGATAAATAGCCAGACCGCACGGCCTACAAACAGCAACAGACCGTCCGGCCTCCATACTGCAACACTCCCCCTCAAGCTGGAGCATAGATATCAATCATGCCCAGCTTGTCGCAAATGTGGAAAAAGGAAGCGGACACCGACTTGGTGAAGATATCTGCCACCTTATTGTCAGAAGTGACGAACATAGTACAAATCTGTTTCTTCAAGATCTCTTCCTGAATAAAATGACAGTCGACTTTTATGTGTTTTGTTCTCTCAGGAAAGACTGAATTTTTAGAGATGTATATCGCGGCCTTGTTGTCGTAGAACATAGGCAGAGGATAGTTGTAGACCTCGCCTAAGTCAAACATGAGAGCTCGTAACCATTTCAACTCATATGTGGTCGATGTCATACTACGATATTCCACTTCTGCACTAGACCTGAAGACCACAGACTGTTTCTTACTCTTCCAACTCACAAGATTTCCTCCAACAAATGTGCAAAAGCCCGATGTTGACTTGCGGACTCTTTTGTCATCAGCATAGCTCGAATCTGAGTACGCTTCAACTCTCAAGTGACCCTTCTTATGAAAAAGAAGTCCTTTCCCTGACGCTGCTTTAACATACTCCAATATCCTCAGGGCAAACTGTAGATGACACTCCCTAGGAGCTTGCAATGAATTGGCCCACCTTGCCTACAACATAGGAGATGTCGGGTCTGGTTACCATGAGATAAATGAGTTTGTCAACCAGACACCGGTATCTCGTAAGATCAGATAGAAGAGGCGAGTCATCTATGCAAGTTTTGTCTTCTCCAGCAGCTATGAGACATCGGGCAGGTTTAGCACCAGTCAACTCTGCCTCTTTTAGTAGATCAAGATCATACTTCCGTTGGGAAAGGACCATAGAGTTGGGCTTACTAGAGATTTCAATCCCCAGAAAGTATTTTGGGGAGCTCATATCATTTGTGACCAGGTGTTGAAGGAGGTGTTTCTTTGTCAAAGCTACCCCAGCATGGTCATCGCCAGTAAGAAGAATGTCATTCACATATACAGCAAGAACCACCAGACTCGGGAAGGTTTTGCGAATGAATAAGGAGTGATCGGCTGAACTTCTTGCAAAACCAATGGCCGCAACAATGCCGCTAAACTTTTCAAACCAAGCCTGAGGGCTTTGCTTTAGCCCATAGATGGTCTTTTTCAGCTGACATACTCGTGTCTCCCCCTGAGAAACATACCCAGGAGGTCGCTCCATATAAACATCTTCCTGAAGATCACCATAGAGAAAGGCATTCTTAACATCCAGCTATGAAATGGGCCAATCCCTGTTGACAGTCATAGAGAGAAGGACCCGAATGGTGCTAAGACGAGCAATGAGAGAGAAGGTGTCAAAGTAATCAACATTATAAGTCTGAGTGAATCCTTTGGCGACCAGGCGGGCCTTGTATCGATCCACGCTGCCGTCCGGATGGAACTTTACAACAAAGACCCAGCGACAGCCAACTACATCAGTGCCCAAAGGGGGAGGAACAAGGGTCCAGATATCCCTTTCAGTGAGGGTAACAATTTCCTCATCCATGGCGGCCTTCCAATGAGGAACGGCAAGAGTTTCCTGGTAGGTGCAAGGAGTGGCAGTGGCAGAGATAGTCAAGGCAAACGCTCTGTGAGAAGGAGTTAGACGATCATAGGAAACAACAACAGTCAGCGGGTGCTGGGTACACGTCTGCACCCCTTTGCGAAGAGCAATGGGAAGATCCAGGTCGGCGTGTTCCGCAGTAACCAGAGCATTTGTGGCGGAGATAGCTGGCCCGGGAGTGGAGAGAGACGACCGCGGAGAGGAGGGAGAGAGCAGTGGTGGGGAGGGAGAGAGAAGGAGGAGACGGTGGAGTCGACGGTGGGGAAATCTCGATGGGAGTAGACGTGGTGGAGGGGACGGTAGGAGGAGACGAAATATATGGAGAGGGAGAGGGGTCAGAAGAGAAATATGACACATTCTCAAAGAAGGTCACATCTGCGGATACGTATTGCTTACGAAGAACGGGGTTAAAACAACAATAGCCTTTTTGAGTAGTAAAATAACTCAAAATGACACACTTGGTGACACGTGGGGCGAGTTTATCATGAGTGGCGAAAGGAGCGTGCACAAAAGCCGTGCACCCAAAGATACGTAGAGGGAGAGGAATGCGATTAATGAGATAACATGAGATGATGACAACGTATCCCCAATAGGAGCAAGGAACTTGCATCTGTGTCATCAGAGTGCGAGCGACATCGAAGAGGTGACGGTTTTTGCGTTCCACCACCTCATTTTGCTGTGAGGTGTAGACACAACTAGTTTGATGAGTAATACCATGTTGCATACAAAATGAAGAGAAAGCAGTACGAAGATATTCCTTAGCATTGTTAGAGCAAAAGATTTTAATAGATATATCAAACTGATTCTTAATCATATTATAAAATGATGTCCATACAAAAAACAGTTCGGAGCGATCCTTTAAAAGATACACCCGCGTACACCTAGAGAAATCATCAATAAAAGTTACAAAATATGAACTACCCCGGCCTATGGTGAGGGTAGGAGCATAATCTCAGATGTCGGAGTGAACAAGATCAAACAGTCGGGAAGATCCACGACCTTGCTTCGTGGGAAGGAGGAGCGGTGATGCTTGCCAAACTGACATGCGTCACAGTTGAGAGGAGGACTCTGCGGAGGAAGGTGGGGCAGAAGATGACGAAGAAGTCGTGGAGGAGCATAACCAAGACGAAGGTGCCACTAGAGAAGATCAGTAGAAGATGAGGAGACGGCAGGCAGTGCGGAAACGTTGTCGAGGAAGTAGAGGCCGCCGCTCTCAGTCCCAATAGCAATCATTCGTTTGGAGCCCGGATCTTGAAAAGAACAAGTATTAGAAGAGAATGTGATGGAGCATTGTAGTTGCTTGCAAAGAGAAGTAACAGATAACAAATTGCAAGGGAACTTGGGCACGTATAGGGTGTCCTCCAAGTGAATAGACATAGTGAATTAAACCACTCCTGTTCCATTGACTGGTGAGGGAGAGTTGTCCACAATAAAGACCGGGGGCAACCGATCATGCTATTCTAGGAGAGAAAAACATTGCGGATTGCCGGTCTATGATTGGTAGCACCAGAGTCGATCAGTCATTTGCCTTGAGTAGCGACATGGGCACTACCTGAAGACGTGACCACCGAGGCGGATGTCTTCGAAGAGGAAGTGGAAGCTTCCCCAAATGGTCGAAGATTAGGATTCTTTTTCCAAAAGCGATCAACCGTGTGGTCGGTGCGACCACAGTGAGAGCAGAGAAAGCGGGAAGCACCGCGTTCGCTGGATGGGAGGTTGCGGCCACCAGAGCCACTTCGCTGAGTATGGTGAGCGTAGTTGTCCTCTTGAGGAGGGGAGGATAACAGCAGACGTTGTAGTAGAGAGGTAACAGCGGCTATGCGGGCAGCAGTGACATCCAGGGTGGGAGACTTCGCCTCGCCAAGGATTTGTTGACGTATCATGTCATATGACTCAGGAAGTCGCAGAAGATAACACACAACCAGAAGCTACTGGAAGTGTTTGTGTTGCTCAGCGACATCCGCAGAGAAGGGACGATTTTGGAGAATTTCGACTCCGAGAGTCTGAACTTGTTAGTAAGCAGCAGTAGAAGACATGGAGGGACGAGCAAAGAGGTCCGCATACAGAGTATAGATGTGGGACATCAGATCCCCCTTGGAGTAGAGAGTGGCAAGATGAAGCCAAGCAACCTTGACTGTTTCATCATGACGGGTGACGAGTAGGCATTCATCAGAGAGGTTGTCAGCCAGCCATGTGCGGACAAGAACGTCGCTGGCATCCCAATCGTCAAAGAGAGTGGAATCTTGCGGAGGAGGATCATCAATGAGATGATGACGTTTGCGTTGAGAGCGGAGAAGGAAGGTGAAGGAGACACTCCAATCCGGGTAGTTGGGACAGATGAGTTTTAAAACGGTGCAATGTTGCCCAAGGAGGAAGAGGAA
>CM077159.1:150126565-150258188 GCA_039583875.1 Platanthera guangdongensis | reverse complement strand
ACATAAATAAAGATTAAACGCTAGCGAAAGCATAATCTAATATTGTCAATATCTACACTATCCTTGGAATGAAAGTGTGAATCAACGTTATGAACTACATCACATCATATCAAAATAGAATATCAATACCACAAACATACAAGAATATAAAATATATTCATTGGCTCGCAGGCCGGAAAACAAAAGTACGAAATGGTAGTTGTTTTTTTAGGCAACTTTGGACTTTTAGCCTGCCCACTGCGCACCACCTACAACAAACACAATGGAGAAATGAGGGTCAACTATGAGTTGATCACAAACCGCATAATGATCTCTCCCTTTGGCTGCCCTAGCAGATTCTGGGGTAAGTCACCGCACACTAGCAAGTACTCACGTAGCATGCAATATGCACCAAAATTGAAAGTAAAGCTAATTTATAAATAGTGAAAGCTCATACACAATCATTCTTCTAGGTCCAGTAATATATAATAGTGAACCTAGGTATGTAATTTCATGATAATTGGGTTTACCCGAAGGTTTTCCATAACCGCCTATCACCACATCGTAGGAAGCTAGCAAAGTAAATGCATAATCATCAAAGAGGTCATGGGTACTCGTGATCACACAATTTCATGCTCCCATGACATGCACAACAATCATTCGATAAGGAGGTCTACGCTCATCTTACTCAACGAGTATCTAAACAGGTGGTGTAGGTTCACCTTTTGTTAATTCATTGTTAAGAGGCTTGGGTTCATATCCACTTGGATCTATCGTAACTTCGTAAGAGGTGTTTAGGTTCATCTTCATGACTTGATACGTAGTAGAGGTTTAGGTGCATCTCCCACGCTCAAGCACAACACAAATAACAAGTCATACGTGACATAAACCTCAATAAATCAATGTGAACATAGGTACGCTCACCCACATTCATACGCTTACGGTCGGCGAATAACACTACTCTAGCCCACTCCACATTGCAGAATCCACAAATTACCATTCTACTGGTCTCCATATTATGTTATCATAGATCAATCAACATAACAACGTTACCTCCACGATCATCGAACCGCTTTCTCATCGTGGAGTCTACTATGGGTCAAATCATCGACCACCAATATAACGACGCTACTCTCATGGTCACCGAACAACAATTATTTCTATAATTTCTTTTGTGTTGTGGAATCCACTAAGGGCCAAATTGATGATCACAATTGATTTTCACTAGGAATGGGTAAGGATCCCCAAATACCTCAACCCTGCATACACTATGACACCCCTCAGGGTAATTCTTCAGCACACATACTAGGTTAATGCTAAATGCAAACACATATCAACATCATCGATCCGAGCCTACGACCACAGGTAAGTTTTATGCAATATGTATAAATCTGCAATGTTCTAATGCAATCGCATGCAAAGGACGCAATACCATGCCTCGAGGATCTAGCAAATCAAAGGTCATGCTCTTCACTAAGAGGAGACTCTCATATGCAAAGAAAACACAAAATAATGAAATACAACGGTCCTAAGACAAGGGAGAGACATTATTACCCTTGGAGCTCCTTTTGACGCCTTGAAAATGTTGCAAGAATGAGAGAAAGGCGGACAAATGGAATGTTCCCTATGAATCCAGCTTCGACTAGTCTGTTGGAACCTTACTTGTGATTTGGGTTAGGTTCACTATTAGGTTTGATGACCCACCATGTATAGTCTAGGGTCATATATTAGTTTTTGGGTTAAGGTCAGTCACTTTAGGTTAGATTACTGAGGCCTACCTTCAGAAGTGTACAACCCCGTAGCCGGGCGAGTGGGACCCTCCCCAAAAATCAGCCTAGGGGCGTGGTATGCGCGACGTTTTGGTGCCGTCCCGTTCGAGGACGTGCGGGTTCTCGTAGGTGCGCGCGGAGGTCTTATGTCTCTAGAATTAGCATTTATATATATATATTATATTATATAATATGTATATTATATTATATAATATATATTATATTATATATATATATATATATTATGTATGTGAGATAAAAAAAAGAAATGAGAGGGGGAGGATAAGAGGGCAGCACGGGATGAGGGAAGAGGAATAAAAAGGAGGAATTAAAGGAGGAAAGGGAAATAAGGAAGAAAAATAGAAGCAGAGGGAGACGGGTGACAGCAGGAGAGGGAAAACGAGAAGAAAAAAGAGAAGGGGATCGGGGGATTTTTTCAGATCTGCCGGGGCTAGGGTTCGGGGAGGAGTACAGCAAGCCCGCCTCTCTCCTTCTCTCGGCCTGGAGCAGCGCAGCCGCCCCGCTTCCCCTTCTCCTCTCCGGCCGCCGCCTCAACAAGGAGCCGCCCGCCCCCACTTTCTCTCGGCCAAGCAGGGCCGCCGCCGCCGCCGCCCCGTTTCCAGCTCTCTCCCGTCGCCGGCAAGACAGCGCAGCCGCCGCCCCCTCCCTCTCTCACCCTTGGCTTGGAGCAGCAAGGGGCCGCCGCCCCCTCTATCTCTCTCCGACCACCGCCCAAGCTAGGGCACGGCGGGTTTTACCTCTCTCTCTCTCTCGCCGCCGCCGCCGCCTGTAGTGGCAACCCCGGCCGCCCCCTCTCTCTCTCTCTCCCGTCGTCGGCGAAGCTAGGGCACGGCCGCCCCCCCCCCTCTCTCTCTCTTCCGTCGCCGGCAAGGCAGCAGCCCGGCCTCCCCTCTCCTTCTTTTTCCCGGCCTGAAGCAACCCCAACCCGGTCGGCCCTCTTTTCTTCCCGACCTGGAGCAGCAGCCACACCCCGGCCGATCCTCTTTTTCTCTCGGCCTGGAGCGGGGCTAGGCCTGGAGCGAGGCTCGGCCTGGAGCGAGGCTCGGCCTGGAGCGAGGCTCGGCTTGGAGCAAGGCTCGGCCTAGAGTGGAGATCGACCGCCGACGCGGCCGCATGCAGTATGATCGACTCGGAGCTCCTCTCCCGGCCCCGCCGCCAAGCACGCGACAAGGGTAACGATGATTCAACTTGGGCATGTGAAGCACTCAGCTTACATATTTGCACGGAAGCCCCTCTCCACCAACGAGTGGGGGGAATGGAGCTTCCCGACGGGTTGACGTGTACGTCCCCGCAGTTAACTGCATTAGTACCCAGAAGCGTGAGTACGGGTTTAGGCATGCTGTGTGAAGGCCATCCGGACGTGTGAGCCGGATTGGTGATGTTCTGGGGTTCCCGGAGAAGACTCCGAGGAAGTTGTTTATTTAGCCGCTTGCAGGGAATGCGCGCCACAAGCCCCCAAAAAGGGGGTGTGCGCAATATGTTTGGTCCGCTTATGTTGGCCGACCGATGACTAGTTGGTCGCCGCTCGTCGAGACGTTGACGTACAGGTGTTGCAGTACCAGGCGGGGAGTAGCGGGCTTAAGCCTAAACTTGTGCTGGCCCTCGAAGGCCTTTTTGTTTATATTTCCGGTCTGCGTGCCGAGTGTGGAATTTATATTCCTGTAATATTTTTTCATATCTGTGATGATCTGCGATTATAGTTTACTCCTCCTGTCTTGGGCGAGCGGTGTGTTCGTGAACCGCTCCCCCCGCGTGGGCCCCGAGGTATAGATGTCGGGAAGCCCCTGATGGCCTGTTGTCATCCTTTCAGAGTAGCGGAGTTTCGCCATTAGCGGCCCAATTGGGGCAGCGTAGAGTAGGGCTGCTGGGCGGTTTGACGCCAATAGTAAGGTTGGCGGGGAACATTTTACATAGACCCGAGGTGGCACCTCTAGTTTGGGAGTGGATCTCGAGATCCTCCTTGGATGTTCCGGTCGGCCAAGAGAGCCCTCCGAAGGTGCCTTAGCTCAGCCCTTGGCTTGGGAGGGGAAGAGTTAGTTGGTCTTCCGGGTATGCGGTGGGTCCTCCACGCTGAGACCTTGGGTCTGTCCCTCGTGTTCCTAGTCTTGTGCCTAGATCGTTCGCTTGAGGGTAGTAGGTGCGCGGTCACCCCTTCCCCAAGGGTCGAACTCCACGGGAGACCGGATTTCCGGTTTCAACATTTTGGTGCGGTGAGCGTGGAGAGTGACCAGCACAGAAGAACTCTGGCGAGCGTCATGGCTATAGAAGTGGAACCAGGTGACGACTACGGTCATGCGTTGACACTTTGTGTGTAAGGTTCTCACACTCAGAGTTGTCCCCTCCCATAGCTGTTGTTTGAATCCCATAGCATTCGCAGTAAGATTTGCACATATTTGAAGTGCTTCTACCTATGGAAACCCGTGTATCCCCACTTATTATATCAACGAGAAACCTGGAGGTTCTTGTCTTCAAGATCAAGTAAGAGAGCAGCTGAGAGGTATTATGAGCCGGGGTGACCGGAAAGGGTTCCCTCCCTAGCGGTAATATGTTATCTCTTCCTTGTCATTCAGTAGCGGTCAAGTTTTCTCTTTATTACTGATTCGCCTCGAGCTTCTGAGGGCTTCAAGGGTTAGCCTCGCGATCGACTCCGGAAGCCAAGCGTCCAACCCGTTCCTTTTAAACAGCCTAGTTCGGACGATGGGACGGTGCCGCGGGACTTTAAGCGCTATTGTAAGACCGAGCCTCTGCACTGACGGCCGAGATCAGCTCCCCCCTTGCATGCCGGCCTATGTCCTCCCAATCGCACCTCTCCTCCGACTAGAGGAATTATCAGGAACGAGCCTAGACGCTAACCTCCCAGATTTGATAAAGGGCCGATCTCTTCAAGCAATCACATGTGACATGCCGGAAAGTGATCTTTGTCATTAGATCAGGATACGAAACGTCCAACCAGTTCCTTTTAAATAGCCCAGTTCGGATGATGGGACGATGCCTCGGGACTCTAAGCGCTATTGTAAGACCGAGCCTCTGCACTGACGGCCGAGATCAGCTCCCCCCTTGCACGTCGGCCTATGTCTCCCCGATTGCATCTCTCTTCCGATTGGAGGAATTATTAGGAACAGACTCGGACGCCAGCTTCCCGATTTGACGACTTCCAGATCATCTCTCTTAGGAATAGGATGCGTCCTCCATTTGTAAAAGCATCGGTGCAATTAACTCTCCAGCACCTCTTAAGTAAATAAGATGTTTCCATCTCGAGCAAAGACAAGTCGGGTAGTTTTGGACCCCGAGCAGATCCCGCTGTCAGGCTCTCACCTAGCTGGCAGGGCTGGAAGTCACTCGGTGTCATCTGTGGGCCTCGAGCAGATCCCGCTGTCAGGCTCTCACTTAGCTGGCAGGGCCGGAAGTCACTCGATGGCGGTAGTTTTAGACCCCGAGCAGATCCCGTTGTCAGGCTCTCACCTAACTGGCAGGGCCGGAAGTCACTCGGTTTCATCCGTGGGCCTCGAGCAGATCCCGCTGTCAGGCTCTCACCTAGCTGGCAGGGCCGGAAGTCACTCGATGGCGGTAGTTTTGGACCCCGAGCAGATCCCGCTGTCAGGCTCTCACCTAGCTGGCAGGGCCGGAAGTCACTCGGTGTCATCCGTGGGCCTCGAGCAGATCCCGCTGTCAGGCTCTCACCTAGCTGGCAGTGTCGGAAGTCACTCGATGGCGGTAGTTTTGGACCCCGAGCAGATCCCGCTGTCAGGCTCTCACCTAGCTGGCAGGGCCGGAAGTCACTCGGTGTCATCCGTGGGCCTCGAGCAGATCCCGCTGTCAGGCTCTCACCTAGCTGGCAGGGCCGGAAGTCACTCGATGGCGGTAGTAGTGAACCCCGGGTAGACTCGCTGTCAGGCTCTCATTAGCTGGCAGAGCTGTAGGCACACCTGGGGGGAAAGGATTGGTTCTTGGAGGTTTTTGCAGTACCCCGAGTGATGCTCGGCCCCGGGTAGACTCGATGTCAGACTCTCATTAGCTGGCAGGGCTGTAGGCACACCTGGGGGGAAATGATTGGTTCTTGGAGATTTTTGCAGGACCCCGAGTGATGCTCGGCCCCGGGTAGACTCGCTGTCAGGCTCTCATTAGCTGACAGGGCTGTAGGCACACCTGGGGGGAAAGGGTTGGTTCGTGGAGACTTTTTGCAGGACCCCGAGTGATGCTCGGCCCCGGGTAGACTCGCTGTCAGGCTCCCACTAGCTGGCAGGGCTGTAGGCACACCTGGGGGGTAAGGGAGAGAGTTTGGAGTTTGGAGAGAGAGTTTGGATATTTTGCAGGACCCCGAGTGATGCTCGGCCCCGGGTAGACTCGCTGTCAGGCTCCCACTAGCTGGTAGGTCCGTAGGCTCGCCTGGGGGGTAAGGGACCCCGAGTGCTGCTCGGCCCCGGGTAGGCTCGCTGTCAGGCTCTCACTAGCTGGCAGGGTTGTAGGCACACATGGGGGGAAAGGATTAGCTCAGCGTGTACAAGAGGATACAGAGGATACGGCTTTGTTGTTTCACGATATCGCGAGAAATTATATACTCGTTGTAAGTAATGGCATGAGGGCAATTCAATAACAGTGAGCCAAAGGGTATCGAGTGGTTCAAAAGGTTCAGAAAGGTCATGGAGAGATTGATGCTCCAAGCGCAGATTTCAGTTTCTCTCAAAAAAATTTTTTTGGGTCGGCTCCCACTCACCGGATACGTTGGGTTGGATGATTCTTTCCGAGCTTGTGCCAAGCTCGAAAAGAGCGGGGATTGTGTACAACCCCGTAGCCGGGCGAGTGGGACCCTCCCCAAAAATCAGCCTAGGGGCGTGGTATGCGCGACGTTTTGGTGCCGTCCCGTTCGAGGATGTGCGGATTCTCGTAGGTGCGCGCAGAGGTCTTATGTCTCTAGAATTAGCATTTATATATATATATATATATATATATATATATATATATATATATATATATATATATATATATATTATATTATATAATATGTATATTATATTATATAATATATATTATATTATATATATATATATTTTTTTGTATGTGAGATAAAAAAAAAGAAATGAGAGGGGGAGGATAAGAGGGCAGCTCGGGATGAGGGAAGAGGAATAAAAAGGAGGAATTAAAGGAGGAAAGGGGAATAAGGAAGAAAAATAGAAGCAGAGGGAGACGGGTGACAGCAGGAGAGGGAAAAAGAGAAGAAAAAAGAGAAGGGAATCGGGGGATTTTTTCAGATCTGCCGGGGCTAGGATTCAGGGAGGAGTACAGCAAGCCCGCCTCTCTCCTTCTCTCGGCCTGGAGCAGCGCAGCCGCCCCGCTTCCCCTTCTCCTCTCCGGCCGCCGCCTCAACAAGGAGCCGCCCGCCCCCACTTTCTCTCGGCCAAGCAGGGCCGCCGCCGCCGCCCCGTTTCCCGCTCTCTCCCGTCGCCGGCAAGACAGCGCAGCCGCCGCCCCCTCCCTCTCTCACCCTCGGCTTGGAGCGGCAAGGGGCCGCCGCCCCCTCTATCTCTCTCTGGCCACCGCCCAAGCTAGGGCACGGCGGGTTTTACCTCTCTCTCTCTCTCGCCGCTGCCGCCGCCTGTAGTGGCAACCCCGACCGCCCCCTCTCTCTCTCTCTCCCGTCGTCGGCGAAGCTAGGGCACGGCCGCCCCCCCTCTCTCTCTCTTCCGTCGCCGGCAAGGCAGCAGCCCGGCCTCCCCTCTCCTTCTTTTTCCTGGCCTGAAGCAACCCCAACCCGGTCGGCCCTCTTTTCTTCCCGACCTGGAGGAGCAGCCACACCCCGGCCGATCCTCTTTTTCTCTCGGCCTGGAGCGGGGCTCGGCCTGGAGCGAGGCTCGGCCTGGAGCGAGGCTCGGCCTGGAGCGAGGCTCGGCCTGGAGCAAGGCTCGGCCTAGAGTGGAGATCGACCGCCGACGCGGCCGCATGCAGTAGGATCGACTCGGAGCTCCTCTCCCGGCCCCGCCGCCAAGCACACGACAAGGGTAACGATGATTCAACTTGTGCATGTGAAGCCCTCAGCTTACATATTTGCACGGAAGCCCCTCTCCACCAACGGGTGGGGGGAAGGGAGCTTCCCGACGGGTTGACGTGTACGTCCCCGTAGTTAACTGCATTAGTACCCAGAAGCGTGAGTACGGGTTTAGGCATGCTGTGTGAAGCCCATCCGGATGTGTGAGCCGGATTGGTGATGTTCTGGGGTTCCCGGAGAAGACTCCGAGGAAGTTGTTTATTTAGCCGCTTGCAGGGAATGCGCGCCACAAGCCCCCAAAAAGGGGATGTGCGCAATATGTTTGGTCCGCTTATGTTGGCCGACCAATGACTAGTTGGTCGCCGCTCGTCGAGACGTTGACGTACAGGTGTTGCAGTACCAGGCGGGGAGTAGCGGGCTTAAGCCTAAACTTGTGCTGGCCCTCGAAGGCCTTTTTGTTTATATTTCCGGCCTGCGTGCCGAGTACGGAATTTATATTCCTGTAATATTTTTTCATATCTGTGATGCTCTGCGATTATAGTTTACTCCTCCTGTCTTGGGCGAGCGGTGTGTTCGTGAACCGCTCCCCCCGCGTGAGCCCCGAGGTATAGATGTCGGAAAGCCCCTGATGGCCCGTTGTCATCCTTTCAGAGTAGCGGAGTTCCGCCATTAGCGGCTCAATTGGGGCTGCGTAGAGTAGGGCTGCTGGGCGGTTTGGCGCCAATAGTAAGGTGGGCGGGGAATATTTTACATAGACCCGAGGTGGCACCTCTAGTTTGGGAGTGGATCTCGAGATCCTCCTTGGATGTTCCGGTCGGCCAAGAGAGCCCTCCGAAGGTGCCTTAGCTCAGCCCTTGGCTTGGGAGGGGAAGAGTTAGTTAGTCTTCCGGGTATGCGGTGGGTCCTCCACGCTGAGACCTTGGGTCTGTCCCTCGTGTTCCTAGTCTTGTGCCTAGATCGTTCGCTTGAGGGTAGTAGGTGCGCGGTCACCCCTTCCCCAAGGGTCGAACTCCACGGGAGACCGGATTTCCGGTTTCAACAAGAAGACTTCAGAGAACACAAGACTTAGACAAGACAGTTTTGAAGATTACAAAAAATGTGTTCGACAATAGCTGAACTCAGCTCGACGAACTCAAAGTTCCTTCTCTGAGTTGAGCTCGACGAACTGTGAGCTTATATCAGAATCTCAGCTCGACGAAGTGCCTTATCAGCTCGACAAATTTGGAGCTCAGTTTGGCAAGTACATTTCTTCTGCTCGACGATTTTGGAACTCAGCTCGACGAAGAAGAATTATCAGTTTGACGAACTTGGTGCTCAGGTCGACGGATACTTTACTGAGGTCGACTAACTTCATCGAAGTTCTGCTCGACTTATTTTCTCTGCAGTTTCTCAGTTGACTAAGGCTAATTAAGACAGTAATACTCTGATAATTAATGTTTATTGTTGAAACAAAAATTGGCCTCTGTGAAGTTCGGGGTCCCAAAAGAGGGGTGACCTCACACCTACAACACTCGGGGGAACGTCACGGACCGAAGACTTGGGAAACTAAGAACAGGCCCTCGGCTCTAGCGTGGAGGTCCCACCACACACCCGGAAGGTCACAAGAGCACTTCCCCTCCCTCACCAATGGCTGAGCTAGGTACCTTGGAGAGCTCTCTCACTCAACCAAGCTGAAGCCTAAGGAGGAGGAAGCACTAAAAAACCTCTCCCTCCAAAGGTACCCAAGGGGGTCTATTTATAGTTTTTCCAAGTCTGTGGACCAAAATGACAGAAACACCCCTAGGACAAAAAGGCCTTGGGCCAATAGAAAACATCCACACCAGGGGGTAAAGAGGTAATTCCACCCCGAGGGTAAAACGGTAAAAATATGGTCAAAAGAGATCCAAGGGCTGGAGGAGCCCTACCCCCCACCTCCCCGGGCTCCCAAGACAAGCAGGTGACCCCCGAAGAACTGGAGACCAGGGGGCAGGGGCGAGATCCCGGCCGCCGGCCAGTCTCGCCCCGCCAGGTCGCGGGGCAGGGGCGAGACCCCGGCCCGGGCCGGTCTCTCCCCGCTAGGCCGCGGGGCAGGGGCGAGACCCCGGCCCCGGGCCGGTCTCGCCCCACCAGGCCGCAGGCATGGGGAGAACCCGGCCTCCGGTCGCTCTCGCCCCGCCAGGCCGCGGGGCTGGGCGAGAGCCCGGCCCCGGGCCGGTCTCGCCCCCCAGGCCGCGGGGCTGGGTAAGAGCTCGACCTCGGGCCGGTCTCGCCCCGCCAGGCCGCAGGCAGGGGGAGAACCCGGCTTCTGGCCGATCCATCTACTCCTACCTCGCACCTATCAGGCCGGAGCGGGTGTCCGCCGACTTGCTGCACCCGTCCTCATATCTGGCCCTGCGAATACGGGGAGGACCCCCACTCTACGAATACGGGATTGTACACGATCCCCGCTCTTTTCAAGGTTGGCGCAAGCTCGAAAAGAAATATCCAACCCAACGTATTCGCTGAGTGATCTACTTAGAGCCGGAAAAACTTGGCCTCCCCGAGGGGGTAACCTGTCATACCAGCTGATGGGAGCCTGGGAGGCGAGACCCCCTCCAGGTAAAAAACACCGAACCTCCCGGAGCGGTCAACCTGCCATGCCAGCTAATGGGAGCCTGGGTGGCGAGAGCCCCTCCGGGTAAAAAGAGTCGGGAATCCACGAGAGGTACGCCTGCTCTGTCAGCTAGTGAGAGCCTGACAGCGGGACCGTCATTGGAGCAAGGAGAACTTACTCTCCCCGAGGCACATTCGACCCTTCCAGCTAGTGGGAGCCTGGATGAGGAGATCCTCTCGGGGGTGGGGCTCGATCTCCCCGAGGCACATTCGACCCATCCAGCTAGTGGAAGCCTGGATGAGGAGATCCTCTCGGGGGTGGTACTTGCTCTCCCCGAGGCACATTTGACACATCCAGCTAGTGGGAGCCTGGATGAGGAGATCCTCTCGGGGGTGGGACTTGCTCTCCATGAGGCACATTTGACCCATCCAGCTAGTGAGAGCCTGGATGAGGAGATCCTCTCGGGGGTGGGACTTGCTCTCCCCGAGGCACATTCGACCCATCCAGCTAGTGAGAGCCTGGATGAGGAGATTCTCTCGGGGGTGAGACTTGCTCTCCCCGAGGCACATTCGACCCATCCAGCTAGTGGGAGCCTGGATGAGGAGATCCTCTCCGGGGTGGGACTTGATCTCCCCGAGGCACATTCGACCCATCCAGCTAGTGGGAGCCTGGATGAGTAGATCCTCTCGGGGGTGGGGCTAGGTGTGTCACTTGAACTCTACCAAATCCAACATCCTCAAACGGGGAAAAATATGGGTTACATGACCCCCCCCCCCGACTCAGCTGGTCGGGGGCTGGACTTACTACAACATAAGAAAAAAATAGGACTCCGCCAGGGCGAGGCTTCTTCAGGGGGTCTGGGCACGATGGTCGTCATCCTTCCCCTCGGAGACCTCCATCCTGCTCAGGCTCTCCATGATCCTCTCTATCTCCTCTGCCTTGGCCAACCAAGAGATGGTGTTGATAGCCGTGACATAACACTGCCTTGTCATCCTGGAGTCTCCCTTAAATCTGACCTGGATCCCTCCTGAGCTGAACTTGAGACACTGGTGGAACGATGACGGCACACAACGAAAGGCACTGATGAGGGGCCTTCCAAAGATGGCGTTATAGCTGCTCGGAGCGTCAACTATGACGAACCGGCAGTTCCTTGAAGTCCCTCCCAATTTCACTTGGAGTCCTACTCCGCCTTCAACCTCCTTCCTCTCTCCTGAAAATCCGAACAGGGGTCTGTCTGAGGCCAACACCCTCCTTGGCTCCACCTTCATCTCATCAAATGCCTTCTTGAAGACGACGTTGACGGAGCTCCCGTTGTCAACCAAGATCCGGGAGATGGTGTAGCCCTTGATGGCCGTCTGGATGACCAGCGCATCGCAGAACGGATCCTCATGATCCGGCATGTCCTTCACCGATAAGGTGATCTTCTCCTCCAGGGGAGGGGTCTGGGATGTTGAGGCGACGCTCCTTCGGTACATGACATGGAGGCTTGCCTTCCGAGTGGCCTTGATCCCCACTCCACCATGGATCACCGCTATACCGCCTCGGGGTCCGACATCGACCCGGTCCTCACATATGTCATCCTCCCCTATTCTGGGTGGAACCTCCTCAACCTGCACCGGCTGCTGCTACTGGGTAGGGCCTCTCGCCCCTCTCACTTCCAGGAATTCGGGGCAGGTCGTCGTGGCGTGCCCCTCCACCTGGTGGAAGTCACAGTACGGTAGCGCACCTCCCCTCCTTCGGCGGGCTGGGCGTTCTCTCCTGTTATCTCTTCCCCACCTATCGTCAAGGCTTGCTGTGGTGGGGGTAAGAGCTGTCTTAGGGCTTGCCTCTGGAAGTTGAACCTCCCTTGGCCCCCATGGAAGTTCCCCCCATCTTGGACATAACCTCTTCCTGGACCCTGAACGGGTCCTCCATGTTGCCTCCAACTTGGTTTTGGACCCTCTTGAGCTCTCCGCTCCTCTCTCCTACTTCCTTCCTGATGTCTCGAGCCATCTTGCTCCTTCGACTCCGTCTCTGTTAGCTTCGCCAACTTCTTGACAAATGTCGGGTTGGACGCCTCCATGCCTATCTCCTCAGCCGCCTTTCCATCAGCTCCTCAAAGAAAAGGGGGGACTTTCGAGTCAGGCTCATCTTGAAGAACCCCTCACGCAACCCCACCATGAACGTCATCTGGAGGGCATACCCCGGCATCTCCTGGACCTCCAGGATCTCCTCTTGGAACCTGTCAACGTAACGAGCCAGCGACTCCTCGTCCCTCTACCTTATCAGGAAGATGGACTCATGACTCTTCTTCCTCTTCTTGGAGGTGGAGAAGCGAAGCTGAAAGTCCCGGCTCAAGTCCTCAAACCCATAGATTGACCTCGGAGGGAGTTGATGAAACCAGTCCATTGCCTTCTCCTTTAACGTGATCACAAAGAGGCGACATTTGAAGGCATCCGTCATTGTCCTGATGGAGACAGCATCCTCGAACCACTGCAGATGCTGGACGGGGTCATCCTTCCCGGTATAGTAAGCCATGTATGGTTCTCTGAACCCCTCAGGAACGGAAGCTGAGATGATCAGCTCGCTGAAAGGTGACCCCCTAAGGGGTGGTCTCGCCACTTCTACTCGCGCGACCTGCTCGCCTGGGAGATTGGCACTCGCCGGGCTGGAGAACAACTCCCGGTCGGTGAGGTCTCGCTCGACCCCATATCCCATCCTCTCCTTCCCGGGCCTTCTTCCTGGTGAACTTCCTTCTCCCCCTGCTGGGGTCATCTCGCCTAGACCCATGGGAGTCGACTCGTCGAGAGGGGGGGGGGGAGCTAGCTCCTGGGGGGTTGGGGTGGAGCTGCCACGCTGAGGAGTAATACTTCGCAGCATCTCCATGATCCCCTGGATGGAGGCCATGAACTCTTGCCTCCCCACAAAGGGTCCTGGGCTGGGGAGCTCGTCGAGATCATCACTACCTCCCTAACCTCCAGTCAAGACACTCTCCCGAGATCTTCTGTGCTGGTCACTCTCCACGCTCACCGCACTAAAAGTGTTGAAGCCAAAATTGGCATCTGTAGAGTTTGGGGTCCCAAAAGAGGGGTGACCTCACACCTACTACACTCAGGAGAACGTCACGGACCGAAGACTTGGGAAACTAGGAACATACCCTCGGCTCTAGCGTGGAGGTCACACCACACACCCGGAAGGTCACAAGAGCACTTCCCCTCCCTCACCAATGGCTGAGCTGGGTACCTTGGAGAGCTCTCTCACTCAACTAAGCTGAAGCCTAAGGAGGAGGAAGCCCCCAAAAACCTCTCCCTCCAAAGGTACCCAAGGGGGTCTATTTATAGTTTTTCCAAGTCTATGGACCAAAATAACAGAAACACCCCTAGGACAAAAAGGTCTTGGGCCAATAGAAAACATCCACACCAGGGGGGGTAAATACGTAATTCCACCCCGAGGGTAAAACGGTAAAAACATGGTCAAAAGTGATCCAAGGGCGGGAGGAGCCCTACCCCCCACCTCCTCGGGCTCCCGAGACGAGCAGGTGACCCTCGAAGAACTGCAGAGCAGGGGGCAGGGGCGAGATCCCGGCCCCCGGCCGGTCTCGCCCCGCCAGGCCGCAAGGCAGGGCGAGACCCCGGCCCCGGGCCGGTCTCGCCCCGCCAGGCCGCGGGGCTGGGCGAGAGCCCGGCCCTGGGCCGCTCTCGCCCCGCCAGGCCGTAGGGATGGGCGAGAGCCCGACCCCAGGCCGCTCTCGCCCCGCCAGGCCGCGAGGCTGGGCGAGAGCCCGGCTCCGGGCCGGTCTCGCCCCGCCAGGCCGCGGGGCTGGACGAGAGCCCGGCTCCGGGCCGGTCTCGCCCCGCCAGGCCGCGGGGCGGGGCGAGAGCCCGGCCCTAGGCCTCTCTCGCCCCACCAGGCCGCGGGGCTGGGCGAGAGCCCGGCCCCGGGCCGGTCTCACCCCGCCAGGCCGCGGGGCTGGGCGAGAGCCCGGCCCCGGGCCGGTCTCGCCCCGCCAGGCTACGGGCAGGGGGAGAACCCGACCTCTGGCCGCTCTCGCCCCGCCAGGCCGCGGGGCTGGGCGAGAGCCCTGCCCCGGGCCGGTCCCGCCCCTTCACGCCGCGGGGCTGGGCGAGAGCCCGGCCCTGGGCCAGTCTTGCCCCGCAGGCCGCGGGGCTGGGCGAGAGCCCGACCCCAGGCTGGTCTCGCCCCGCCAGGCCGCGGGCAGGGGGAGAACCCGGCCTCCGGCCGGTCCAGCTACTCCTACCTCGCACCTATCAGGCCAGAGCGGGTGTCCGCCGACTTGCCGCACCCGTCCTCTTATCTGGCCCTGCGAATACGGGGAGGACCCTCACTCTGCGAATATGGAGTTGTACACTTATATTCTCAAGAATATAGTCGTTTCCCAACAACATTAATTAGGGATTTCACAGAGTTATTATTTAACATATTTACTGAGACAATTGAGGAAATGCATTGAAGACAAAAACAGCTGTTCCATTTCCCATAAAATATGCGGAGGATTTCAAGGATTTTGAATTTCAAATCAGCAATTAAGATATAAAAGAAATTTTCAGAAGATTGATGTACACCATATAGAACAAGTCTGATAGTCAAGAAAAAAATTATTATCAAGTTAGGAAGAAGAACATATGCTAACAAAGAACAAGAAACAGAGACAAAACTTCATGTTCTTCATCATTCTTCTTCCTCAAGCTTTTCTTCCAGCAAACAATCATCATTCTAAGATCAACTTCACAATCACTCAGATACATATACTGCAAGGAGAAGTTTTCAACTTGAAGGCCTACATCCTGAAGCAAAGTCTCCACTCCTGACCAGATTTCAATAACTCGGGGGGAGCTTTGGCAACATCACAAAATCCACTTGTCTTCTCAGAGGATTGAGACAATGAAGACAATATCAATTTTATTTTCCTTCACTGTGTAAAGGGTTATAACTCCCTTCAAAAGTTAATCTCATGGTTGTCAAGTCTCCTGATCAAAAGACTTGGTTTGGTTTTTGGGCACCTGATCAAAAGCTCAAAGGGTTGCTAGATCTCCCTTAGAAAATAGATCTTGTGGTGACAGGACACCTGAATAAAAACCTGTGGTGGCAGGGCACCTGATCAAAAATCTGTAGTGGATTCCTACCAGGGTGATAGAAGAGTGGATGCACCCAGGTTTATTGGAGAACCACTATAAATTTCCTTGTGTCGTCTGGTTGTGCTCTACTTTTTATTTTGTTGTGCTGTGATATATTTTCCTTTCTTATATATATATCACTTATTTTTAATCTGTTGTAAAAACAACTCAAAGTTTTTAAAAATACTTTATTCACCCCCCTCTAGAGTTAGTTAGATCATTCCCTCAGCATCTGAGGCATCTCTTTCAATTGGTATCAGAGGGATAGGTTACTTGGTTGTACAAGCTAACACCTAAACCAAAAGATCTTTGTTTGATCTTATCTTCTCTAGTTGTATTTCATATCATGACACAAAATAAAGAGTACTCAAGCACCAGACCTCCAGTGTGCAATCTAGATAAGTTTGCCCTTTGGAAGACAAGGATTAGACTATATATGAATTCTATTGATGATGACATATACAATTCTATTTTGACAAGTTCCCCACAACCAATAACAACTACAAACACAAGTGCTGTTTCACCACTTGAGTGGGCTGAAGCACAAAAGAAGGCAAAGATAGCAGATGCCAAAATAATTAATATACTGGCACAAACCATGTCAGATGACATATTTCAGAAGGTTGTAGAATGCACTTCAGCAAACGCCATCTGGGACTCACTGAATGCTATGGTGGCAGGATTTGCTGATGAAAGGAAGGATAGGAGATCACACTTGATCTCACAGTATGAGAATTTTAAGGAGGAGTCAGAATCAGTTGCAGATATGTACAACAGACTCAACCTCATAATCAATGAGCTGAAGACTCTTGACAAGGACATCTCTTTAACAGAGATAAATGACAAGATCCTTATGTGCTTCCCTAGCACATGAGACTCTAGGATCTGGTCAATCAAGGAAGCCAGAAGTTTGAGTGAGATCTCAACAGAGACCTTGCTGGGAAAGCTCAAGTCTTATGAACAGCTTATCAAGACAAGGGAAGCTGAGCAAAGGACTACCTCATCTTCAGCAAGGAAAGAACAAAGTATTACTTTTAAAGCATGTGAAGAAGCTGAAGAATCCATTCTAGATAATGAAGACCTACTGAGTCTCTTGTGAAAGATATTGTACCTAATCACCTAGAGGGAGGTGAATATGTGACTTAATCTTTTTAAACTTTTAGGCAGAGTATATCATAGATTTCACAGAACTATAACCAGCATACACAGCATCAATCACATACACAGAGTACACACAGTTTTATAGTGGTTCCCCAAGGTTTGGGTACATCCACTTTCCCCCTTCGCCTATCTAGTAGTGTACTAGATTCGGCCAAACTCCTCCACTATTCCTCAGATCCTCAGATCTTACACTCAGAACCCCAACCAGGTTCCTACAGCTCAGAGTGATCCCACTCCTACAACTCAGGCTCAACAGCCCTACCACTCAGTCTTCACAAAGACCTACACTCAGCCACAAGGCCTACACTCAGAGAAATGAATCTCCTACACTCAGGCACACAGGCCCTACCACTCAGCCTTTATAATTGCAGGCTTACAACTCAGATCCCTAAGGATCCTACAAGAAATTAAAAATACAATATATATAACCTCAACTCAGAATAAGAGAGAAGAGTTGACAGGTTTCTTGATGAGTTCTTGGAAGAACTCTGCTGAGATCAACCTCACTTGACTTTCTTCAAAGCTTCTTGAATGTAGAACATAATAGAGTTGATTCTCTCTGCAGCTGATCTTCAATCACTGCTAACTTAAGAATCAGAACTAAGTCTGAAACTTTCTTCACAGCCTGGTTCCAACAGCTGTCTTCTTGGAAGGAGCTCTCTCTCTCCAACTACTTAGATCTTCACTTGAATTGATTCTTCAATGAATTGCTAGATCTTCTTCTTTGATTGTTGTTGATCATCATCTTCTGTAGATAGAATAAGCCTTTATATAGGCCTTCTTCATGGTGACCGGCTGATCCGGTTTCTAACGACTTTCTGACATCTCTGACAATTACAGTAGACCGGCTGGATTGGCAGCTGTCAAGTCATCCAGTCACTTCTTGAAATATATGTAACTGTCTGAAAGTGTCGAGACAGTCTGTCTTTAAGTGTCGACACTTATAGACTAAGTGTCGACACAAGTAGACTAAGTGTCGACACTAGCCTTCATGGTGTCGACACAACTCCTTGTGTTGTAGAATTTGCTTCTCGACACTGCTTCTTCAACATGTGTCGACACTGATATTGTGTGTCGACACAACTCCTTGTTCTTCAGTACTTAGTTGAATTCTACTAAGTGTCGACACAACTCCTTTGTGTCGACACATCTTCTTGTGTTGAACTTGTGCAGTGTCGACACATCTTCTTGGTGTCGACACATGCCTTCTGTGTTGATTCTTTTGCTGAGTGTCGACACTTCTCCTTTGTGTCGACACTTGTACTTAGAATTTGTTGAACTTTGCTGAGTGTCGACACAGCCTCCTAGTGTCGACACTTTCTTCATGTGTTGAGTCTTCTGCTGTGTGTCGACACATTCTTCATTATGTCGACACTTTCTTCATGTGTTGAGTCTTCTACTGTGTGTCGACACATTCTTCATTATGTCGACACTTATACTTAGACTCTGTTGAAATTTGCTGAGTGTCGACACAACCTCCAAGTGTCGACACTTTCTGATGTAGATAAAGTTCCTCTGGGTGTCGACACTGCTTCTAAGTGTCGACACTGCTTTACTGGACATTTCTTCATTGAGTGTCGCCACAGTCTGTATGTGTCGACACTTTCCTTCTGGTGTCGACTCTGCATCCCTGGTGTCGACACAATTACTCCAAGTGTCGACACTGCTTCTCTGGGTGTCGACACAAGTCTTCTTAAGTGTCGACACTTTTCTTCTGCGTGTCGACACATGGACTTAGAAACTTTTCAGCTTTCCCTGCAAATACTTAACCTGCACAACTAAACTCAAAACACATCAAATACATTTTGATGTATATCATTGAGTAGGGTGATGCTTCTTCAAATCAGGTACATTTATTCCAATGTACCAAACAATCTCCCCCTATTTGGAGAAGTCATAACCCTTAGTCAATGATATACACCATACATAACAAAATCACAGTATGATGTAAAACAGGATTATACAACAGGGTAAGTACATAAACATGTATAAACAAACATGTATACTCAAATATCTCAGAACAATAATAAACTTAACATATATCACATAGTTCTAAGAACTTCAACATTTTCATTATTTCAAAAGTTTACAGAAAGTTTTAATACAAGAGATTATAACTGTAAACTAAAGAAAAATTATATCTTATTGCTGCTCAGGCTCCTTGATCACTATGCCCTTTCCAGATTGTATCTTTGTTTGGACTGGGGCTTCAGCATCTTCAGCAGCAGCAGACTTCTTTCCTTTTAGATCCTTCTTTTTCTGCTCTTCAGCCTTGATCTTTTGTCTTTCAAAATAATGATAAGGCTTTGGAAAATACTTGCTAGGCTCCTGTGCATTAGGAGGTAGCTTTCCCATCTTAGCTTTTCTTTTATATTGCACAATTGCCTCCTTCCTGGACTCATGCTTCCTCCACTCCAGTTCAGAATACCACTTGTTTCTATCCTGGATATTATCCTTGGCAGCTTTCCAAGCAGTCAAAATGATATTCCTGGAGGTGGGGCTCCACTGTTCAAAATCAGGCCTGAGTTCAGCTTGCTCTCTGAATCTCTTCTTAGACAATTGAGTCTCTTGTTCCTTCAGCAAAGCTTCTTGTTCTTTCAGTATAGTCTCTGGCACTGGCTGAACCACTTTTTCTATGATGACCTTCTTAATTCCCTCAGGAGGGCTATACATTGATTGTATGTCTTGATGTACCATATCAAAGTCTGGTGGAGGATATATTACTTGAGCTACTTCAGCCTGTTCCCCTCCAAGATATGCAGGATTAATCTCAGACTCTGCAACATTATCATCATCACATAATGGAGGATATCCAAGAGTGGCTCTGATGGAATTGGAAATCCATTTTGCATGATCAGAGCCTGCTTTGACTAACACTCTCTCCCCCTTTATGACTTCTCTTTCAATGTGATCCCTCAGATCATCTTTCTGAAATCTTATTTGGGCATTCAGATAATTTACTCCATCCTTGTAGAAAGGTTTCAACCTTTGGAGTTTTTCAGTGATTAGCTTCTGAGAATCTTGAATTGCAGAAGTAACAGCAGTGATCCCTTCTTATAACTTCTTATCAAACTCTTCCTGGGCAGTAGTCCTTGATGTAGTGTGAGTAGCAGCCAGATTCTGCATCTCAGTGACTATCACATTGTGTGATTCAGTCAAATTGTCATTCATTCTTATCTGGTTTTCCAAGGCATAGCCTTGCTTTACTGCCTGGTCTTCAATTTGTTTCTTGATATTTTCTTGATGAGTAGCTAAATAGACTACTGCATTTCCTCCCTTATGAAAGCAGTCAGTCATTTCTTTCTTATTCAGATTCATTTCAAATCTGATGGACTTAATGTCTTGTGCAAGATCAAACTGCAGAGACTTATTCCCTTCATCTACATACTTTTCAAGAGCTTGTCTTTGCTCATCCATCTTTATTTGTAATTGCTCATCCATCTTTATTTGTAAAGCAACCATCAGAGAACTAAAATCTGTAGATGGGGCTGGCTGTGGTGCAGGTTGTGGTGCAATTGTTTGCAAAGCCTTCTTATAATTCTGGCTCCTCCTCTTGAAAACTTGAAATTTTCTCTTCTTGGCTCATGTAGCCTCTTCATCCTCAGAAGCAGATGTGCTTGCAATATCAACCCTGTCCTTAGGGCTTGGAGGTAACTCCTCAGTTCTTTGTAGCCTTTCAGCATATTTTGGCACCTCAGTCTCTGATCTCATCAACCACTTGATCTGATATCACTTGAAAAGCAACAGATGTGTCCTCCATGACAACATCTGGGGGTTGACTATGAATCTGAGGTTGCTGATTAACATCAGACAATCTGTCAGTCATATCTTCATTTTCAATAGAGAAATCTAATTGGTTGATTTCAGTTATTACCTCAAGTATGGTGTGGGTAGCTTGTTCACTCTCTAATGGAGTTGGCTCATCCACAATTAGAGGCTCCCCCTGGATGGAATCCTGGTGTAGTGGGCTAGCTTGTGGTAGCTCCCCCTACCTTGGAGCATCTTCTTGTCTAGCTGGAGATTGTCCAGCATTTCCAGTTTCTTCTTCATCTGGTGTGAACACTACCTGCTCTTCTGAGCTGCTTGATGATTCTTGAGCCACAGGGGCTGTCTTCTCCTTCTTTTGGGGTGTTACCTTCTCAGGAGTTGGCATGTCCTTAGTCAAGACTCTATCCCATCTAGAGAAGATTCTCATGTTCATCTTCCTCATGTGATTGATCTTAGATCCAGCTGCTTGACTCATCACCTCTGGTATACTACCAGCTAGGTATAGACTTAGAATTCTACCCATATTGGGTTTCTTCATACTCTCTTGAATCTTATCAAACAATACTGCAGACCAATCAGTATTTAGTTGGAAGATTAACCTTGTCATTAGACTGAACATATAAGCTGAAATCCTGTCATGTCCTCCAGACTTGCACATGATAACCTTGCCAACAATTTCAGACAAGAATTTGCCTTGCAAATTCATTCCCTTCCTGTTGAAAACAGAACCTATTTTCAGGTTGGAGTCCAGTCCACACCATGTTAGTGCTTCTCTAGTCTTTGAAGCAGAAACATCTTCTTCTTCCTTAGTCCTAGGTAGTTGAAGTACTTTTCTCAGACTCTTGGGAAAAACTTTCACCTTTGCCCCATGTAGTCTAGACTTTATCTTGAGTCCAGATTCATCTATTGTTGCTCCATTTAGGAATTCCAGGACTTCCTTCTTCCATATCTTGGTCGGTTCTGAAACATGAAAGTCTAACCCAGTCTCTGCGATTAGGGTTATCACGCCTTTGATATCTGGTTCCGCGCCATCAAAAGCATGTCGCACGAGTTCATAACCTTCATTCACATTCTCTTCGAGCTTGGGCGCCATTAGGGTTTGAAGAAATTTGAATTGAGAGAAGAGAGGTGTCGACACACAAGTTTGGTCTCGAAACTTTGGTGAGCGTGTCGACAGACAATGGCGAAATCCTATTTATACCTTTCTAGGATCGAAGATGAAAGGGCGCGTCAAAATACTCGAATTGTGTCGACACTGTTGATAAGGGTCGACACAGACTTATAATGTCTCGACAACTATGTGTCGACACAAGTATAGTCGACAGAATATATGTGTCGACACTTCTTTATGTGTCGACACCGCTTAGCTCGACACTTAGTCGAGACTTTACTAGACTAATTCTGTATAAATCTTAAGTGTCGACACCACCTTGGATGTGTCGACACCTACCCTGCAGGTGTCGACACTAATTATCTGAAGTGTCAACACCAACTTCCTAGATGTGTCGACACCTTTTCTCTGAAGTGTCGACACCAATTATCTGTGTCGACATAGACAACTCTGTGTGTCGACACCTTTTTACTTAGCCAATTTTGAAAACTTATTCTAAGTTTATCATACCTAATTCAATTTTAAACCTATTGAATTTGGTTTCTTCTAAGGGCTTAGTATACATGTCAGCTAGTTGATTATCTGTATTTATATATTCTAGTGAAATATCTCCTTTTTCCACATGTTCACTTAGAAAATGGTATTTGATTTATATATGCTTAGTCCTACTATGGGAGACAGGATTGTTTGCAATAGAAATAGCACTAGTAGAATCACAAAATAGAGGTGTTCTACTTACTTGTATACCATAGTCTTCTAGCTGATGTTGTATCCATAGAAGTTGAGCACAGCAACTTCCTGCAGCAACATATTCTGATTCTGCTGTGGAGATAGCCACACTTGTTTGCTTCTTGCTACTCCATGATATCAGTCTTCCACTTAGGAATTGACAGGTACCAGTTGTACTTTTCCTATCTTCCTTGCAGCCTGCAAAATCTGCATCTGAATAACCTGTCAGTTCAAAGTCTCTATTTCTAGGGTACCAAAGGCCTAGATAAGGAGTGCCCTTTAGATATCTCAGAATTCTTTTGACTGCTGTCAAATGAGATTCTTTAGGGCATGCTTGGTACCTAGCACAGACACATGTAGCATACATGATATCTGGTCTACTTGCAGTCAAATACAATAGGGATCCAACTATCCCTCTATACAAAGTCTCATCTACAGGTTTCCCTGCATCATCTTTGGTAAGAGACATACTTGACCCCGTAGGAGTTTTCATGGTACTGGATGATTCCATACCATACTTCCTTATTAATTCTAGGGTGAACTTAGACTAGCATATGGACAAACCATTCTCAGTCTGTCTAACTTGGAGACACAAGAAGAACTTAAGTTCCCACATACTGCTCATTTCAAATTGTCCTTGCATAAGTTTTGCAAACTTTCTGCAAAGACTATTTTCGGTAGACCCAAATATTATGTCATCTACATATATTTGGACTAGTATGATCTTGCCTCTGGATTCCCTAAGGAATAGAGTCTTGTCTATTTTCCCCCTTGTGAATTTATTCTCAATGAGGAAACTAGACAGGGTTTCATATCAAGCCCTAGAGGCTTGTTTTAACCCATACAAAGCCTTCCTAAGTCTATAGACATGATTAGGTTTAGTTGAATCAAAAAAACCTAATGGCTGTTCCACATAAACTTCTTCCTTCAGATTGTCATTCAAAAAGGCTGACTTAACATCCATTTGGTATACTTTAAACCCTTGATAGGTTGCATAGGCCAAGAACATTCTTATTGCCTCCAGTCTGGCTACTGGAGCAAAGATTTGATCAAAGTCAATACCTTCTTCCTGCATATATCCCTTAGCAACCAGTCTTGCTTTGTTCTTTATAATAACTCTATGTTCATCCATCTTGTTCCTGAAGATCCACTTAGTTCCAATTATGTTGTGGTCTTTTGGTTTATGAACAAGCTCTCATACTTTGCATCTCTTGAACTGATTCAGCTCCTCTTACATTGCCTCAATCCAATGAGGGTCTAAGATAGCTTCTTCAAATTTCTTTGGCTCAACTTGGGATAGAAAACTGGAGTAGAGTACTGAACTTAGATTTCTGCTCCTTGTTTGTACCCCTTGACTTAGATCACCAATAATTTGATCTGCTGGATGATCTCTTAGATGCCTAGTAGCTGGAGGCAGCCTGGCTTCATGTTGAACTCCTTCAGCTTCTTCAACTTGCTGCACTCTTTGATCTTCTTCTACATCAGGTGCAACTAGTACTCCCCCTGGACAATAGCTACTATCATCCACTTGCTGACTTGCAGTAGATCCTTCTTCAATAGTGAGTTTATCCATCTTCTTAGTCACACCTGTAAAGCTGCAAATACTTCTAGACAATTCATGGTTAATGAGTCTAGCTTCATCAAATACTACATGTACTGATTCTTCTACAACTTGAGTAGTCAAGTTGTAGACCCTATAAGCCTTACTGTTATTGTTGTACCCAACAAAGATCCCTCTTGGGATTTGGCAGCAAACTTGGTCAAGTAAGACTTTCCATTATTAAGTATATAGCATTTTCAACCAAAGATCCTGAAATAGGATATATTTGGTTTTCTGTCTTTCACAATCTCATAGGGGGTCTTATTGTGGCTCTTGGTGATAGTAGCCCTATTAATTACATGACATGCAGTGTTTACTACCTCAGCCCAGAAATATTCTGGGAGAGATGTGTCACTTAATAGGGTCCTACCAGCCTCAATCAAGGTTCTATTTTTCCTTTCAGCAATGTCATTTTGCCGAGGTGTTCTTGGTGAAGAAAATTCCTGAAATATCCCAAATTCTTCACATAGCTTTGTCATACTATCAGACTGGAATTCAGTACCATGGTCACTTCTTATTTTGACCACTGTACTGTCTAACTCATTCTGAATTTGTTTGACAAAACTATAAAAGATATTAGGTGTTTCAGATTTCTGTCTAAGGAAGAACACCCAGGAAAACCTTGAGTAGTCATCTACAACCACAAATGTGTAGACCTTCCTACCTATGCTGTGAACTGGCATAGGACCAAAGAGATCCATATGCAAGAGGTATAAGCACCTCACAGCATCTTTGTTTTCAATGCTATTAAAGGTGGATCTAGTCTGCTTGCCCTTTTTGACAAGCTGAGCATATTCCATCTTTAATACACTTAACATGAGGACCATTCCTCACTAACTCTTTACTATAGAGTTGGCCAATTGTCTTGTAGTTAAGATGGGCTAGCCTCTTGTGCCATTTGACACAATGAGAGACTTTCTCATCAGCTACAAGACACACTGGAGAAACATTGTTCTCACACATAATGTCTAGGCAATAGACATTTCTCTTTCTGTAATCAGTCAGAATGATCTCTTGATTATTTGATCTCCTGATATGACAACCATCTTTGACAAATGAGATGTCATATCCTAAATCACTCAGCTGACTTATACTAATAAGGTTATGTTTCAAACCTTTAACATAAGCCACTTGAGTAATTGTTATAAGGTTGCTAGAAATGTTACCAAAACTTTTGATGATTCCTTTTTCAGAACCACCAAAGGTGACTTTAGGACCATCCTTGATTGGTGTGTAGTCCTTTAGCAATCCCCTAGTTCCAGTCATGTGTCTGGAACATCCACTGTCCAAGTACCATATTGGGGCATGGTCACTTGGACTCACCTGCAAAACAGATTAGTTAACCTTAGAACCCAAAGAATTCTTGGGTCCTTGGTGCTGGTTAGTTTGCCTCTTAACAAAACTACCTGTAGCTTTTCTAATAGGCAGATTGCTACTCACTTTGGCACTTGAATTGTGCCAACAGTCCATGGCAAAGTGGCCTATCTTGCCACAACACCAGCACTCAAATCTGTTGTACCTTTGTTTAGGTACAACCCTAGCTGTTTTATCTACAGCAGGCTTGTTGAGTACTGGGGCTTTGCCCTTAAACTTGGACTTTATAGTCCTAGCAGGTTGTGTAAACCCTAATCCAGTTTTACCTTTTTGATGTACAAATTCATCTATCAAAGGTAAAATAGATTTTGGTTTAGAAAACCTTGCAACTATATCTCTCTCCTTCTGAAGACTAATCTCCAGATTTCTGATTTGATCATTCTTAAATGTTATAGTCCCCATCTGAATAACAGTTACGTTCTTCAGCCTGGCTATTTCATTTAGTTTTTGATCAATCAACTTATCAAAATCTGTTGCAGCAACTTTAAGATTAGCAATCTCCTTAGCCCGACTCTTGGCCAAGGATTTGCTTTTCTTTAAAGCTTGCAACACTACTCTATATTCATCAATCAATTGATGAATATCACCTTCAGATTCAGATTCACTCTCATCACTTGATGCTGATGAATTTGATTCTGATCCAGCACTAGAATTTGAACTATCAGAACAATTTAGTACCTGACTAGGTCCAGGCTGCTCCTGGATTTTGTCACCTTCAGATAAGGTCATCAGTCCCTGACACTGATTGTCCTCTTGCTCATATATAGAATTCATTAACTGGATGAACTCCTCTTTCTCTTCTTCAGCAAACAGTCCAATGTAAGCTTCAGCTTCTGAATCAGTTTCTGAAGAAGACATATCTGACAGACTTTTGTCCTTCTTAGCAACAAAGGACCTTTCATTTTTCCCTTTGATTTGAGTCTTCTTCTTATCAGTTGACTCTTTCCTCTTCTCAGGACAGTCAGCAACAACATGTCCTTGTTTGTTACAACAATAACAAACTATCTTTGATGATGTAGTTCTACTTGACTTGGGCTTTCTCTGTCATACTTTGATGACTTCTGTGAAGTGGATGGCTTAGACCTCCACTGTTTCTTCTTTAGGAACTTCTGAAAATGTCTTGTGAAAGCTGCAAAGTCCTCATCACTCTCACTGCTTTCAGAATTCCTGCTTTCTAACTCATCTGACTCAGTCTCAGCAACCTTTGGAGGAGGAGATGGAGACTTACTTTTATATTTCTTGGTGGCTTCTGTCTTGAATGCCACTGCTCTTTCTTTATGCTCAATTCTGGTAGTCTTCTCCTCTTCTTTCCTTACCATTAGCTGCATTTCATAGGATAACAGCTTTCCAAACAAAGTTGGAGGAGGAATATCTGCTAACTTGGTCATTTCCCTTATGGCACAAATCTTGGTGTCCCAGTCCTTTATTAGGGACCTCAAGAACTTGTCATTCAGCTCATAATTGCTAAATTTTCTTCCATAGGACATTAGCTCATTAACTATTCTATAGAATTTCTTGTAGCACTAAGTTATGCTATCAGACCTTCCTTGTCTGAAGCTCTCATACTCTTGTTTTAACAAAGACTTTCTGTCATGTCTAACTTCTTCTGAACCCTCCATATACACTATCAGAGTATCACACATCTCCTTTGATGTTTTACAGTGTATCAAGTTCTGAAATGTAGCATCATCTATTGCACTCACTATAATATTCTGGGCCCTTTTGTCCATGGTGGCCAGAATAATCTCATCCTTGGTCATTTCAGAAAAGTCTTTTGGAGTTCTCTGATTTGCATCCAACACAGATACCTTCATTGGCACATATGACCCTTCTTTAACTGTGATATAGATTCTAGGGTCAGAGGCTTCCATAAATAGCCTAACTCTTTCTTTCCAGATGCCAAAGATCTCCTTTCTGCAAATTGGCAACTTCATGGATCCAAGTTCTTTATGATTCTCTGTTGAACTCATTTTCTTGATTTTCTTGATTATGCTGAATCTGTCCTTGATTTCACTGAATCTGCCAACAGGATCTACTCAGACAGTTATGTCCTTTTTGAGTAACCTGGCTCTGATACCACTTGAAAGATATTATACTTAATCACCTAGAGGGGGGCGGGGGTGAATAGGTGACTTAATCTTTTTAAACTTTTAGGCATATTATATCACAAATTTCACAGAACTATAACCAGCATACACAGCATCAATCACATACACAGAGTACACACAGTTTTATAGTGATTCCCCAAAGTTTGGGTACATCCACTTTCCCCCTTCGCCTATCTAGTAGTGTACTAGATTCGGCCAAACTCCTCCACTATTCCTCAGATCCTCAGATCTTACACTCAGAACCCCAACCAGGTTCCTACAGCTCAGAGTGATCCCACTCCTACAACTCAGGCTCAACAGCCCTACCACTCAGTCTTCACAAAGACCTACACTCAGCCACAAGGCCTACACTCAGAGAAATGAATCTCCTACACTCAGGCACACAAGCCCTACCACTCAGCCTTTATAATTACAGGCTTACAACTCAGATCCCTAAGGATCCTACAAGAAATTAAAAATACAATGTATATAACCTCAACTCAGAATAAGAGAGAAGAGTTGACAGGTTTCTTGATGAGTTCTTGGAAGAACTCTGCTGAGATCAACCTCACTTGGCTTTCTTCAAAGCTTCTTGAATGTAGAACACAATAGGGTTGATTCTCTCTGTAGCTGATCTTCAATCACTGCTAACTTAAAAATCAGAACTAAGTTTGAAACTTTCTTCACAACCTGGTTCCAACAGTTGTCTTCTTGGAAGGAGCTCTCTCTCTCCAACTACTTAGATCTTCACTTGAATTGATTCTTCAATGAATTGCTAGATCTTCTTCTTTGATTGTTGTTGATCATCATCTTCTGTAGACAGAATAAGCCTTTATATTGGTCTTCTTCATGGTGACCGACTGATCCGGTTTCTAACGACTTTCTGACATCTCTGACAGTTGCAGTAGACCGGCTGGATTGGCAGCTGTCAAGTCATCCAGTCACTTCTTAAAATATATGTAACTATCTGAAAGTGTCGAGACAGTCTGTCTTTAAGTGTCGACACTTATAGGCTAAGTGTCGACATAAGTAGACTAAGTGTCGACACTAGCCTTCATGGTGTCGACACAACTCCTTGTGTTGTAGAATTTGCTTCTCGACACTACTTCTTCAACATGTGTCGACACTGATATTGTGTGTCGACACAACTCCTTGTTCTTCAGTACTTAGTTGAATTCTATTAAGTGTCGACACAACTCCTTTGTGTCGACACATCTTCTTGTGTTGAAATTGTGCAGTGTCGACACATCTTCTTGGTGTCGACACATGCCTTCTGTGTTGATTCTTTTGCTGAGTGTCGACACTTCTCCTTTGTGTCGACACTTGTACTTAGAATTTGTTGAACTTTGCTGAGTGTCGACACAGGCTCCTAGTGTCGACACTTTCTTCATGTGTTGAGTCTTCTGCTGTGTGTCGACACATTCTTCATTATGTCGACACTTTCTTCATGTGTTGAGTCTTCTGCTGTGTGTCGACACATTCTTCATTATGTCGACACTTATACTTAGACTCTGTTGAAATTTGCTGAGTGTCGACACAGCCTCCAAGTGTCGACACTTTCTGATATAGACAAAGTTCCTCTGGGTGTCGACACTGCTTCTAAGTGTCGACACTGCTTCACTGGACATTTCTTCATTGAGTGTCGACACAGCATGTATGTGTCGACACTTTCCTTCTAGTGTCGACTCTGCATCCCTGGTGTCGACACAATTACTCCAAGTGTCGACACTGCTTCTATGGGTGTCGACACAAGTCTTCTTAAGTGTCGACACTTTTCTTCTGGGTGTCAGCACATGGACTTAGAAACTTTTCAGCTTTCCCTGCAAATACTTAACCTGCACAACTAAACTCAAAACACATCAAATACATTTTGATGTATATCATTGAGTATGGTGAGTCTTCTTCAAATCAGGTACATTTATTCCAATGTACACAACATCTTGGCAAAGAGATTCTATAAGATGACAAGGATTTCAGAAGAAGACCATCCAGAAATGAGGACAAACCCAGGTATGACAAAACCCCCACTAAAGAAATTATTTGTTATGGGTGCAGGTAACCTAGACACATATTGCTAGAATGTCCTGAGAAGAAGAAAGAAAAGAAGAAGGAGAAAGACTCCAGAAAGCACTCCAACAAATCCTCTTCCAACAAATATAGGAAGAAAGAGAGAGAATTTGTAGCTGAAACATGGAGTGACTTAGATTCAGAATCTTCATCCAGCTCCAGTGAGGATGAAGAAGAGGCCAAAGCCAGAGAGATATGATTGACGACAATCAATGCCTCTTGCAACAACTTTAATGCTGCAGATTCAAAAGCAGAAAATTCAGATGATGAATCCATTTCAGAAGAAGATCAGGTAATCTCTTCCTTTGATTTTTTTTTCTGATCAATTTAAAATTAATTTCAAATTATAATGTAATGATTTAATTAAATTTGAGAAAGAAATCAAACTTCTCAGAGAGCAATTAAGTGAATTTGAAAATGTTTCTTCAGAGAATTTAAAACTTAAAGAACTAAAAACTGCTAATAATCAAATATCTTCTTTAGAAAATAAATTAAAAGAGACTAATTAATTTGAAGAATCCCTAAATGGGAGAAGCATCAAATTGATGGACATCACAAACACAGTGAATGTCAGGCTTAACAGCAAGCTGGGCTTGGGAGCTTCATCTAATCAGCCTCCTATTCTTCAGAAAAATATTTTATCAACCCCCATAAAATTCATCTCTGTTAAAGAAAAGGGAAAAGAAGTTTTACAACTTGCAAATAAAAATACTGAGATCTTACCAAAGAATAAATCAAAGAAAAATAAAAAATCTCATGAAAATAATGTTCAACAAAATTCGTCGAACCGAGATCGATGAAATCAGTATTATGCATCGAACGACGATCGACGAACTCTTAACCCATAATTTGGGTACAATTACTCATCTGCGGGTGCTCGACGAAATCAACATGTTTCGTCAAACAGAGATGGACGATCGTGGAACACAGGAAATGAGTATTATCATTCTGTGAACCGAGATCGATGAAATCAATACTTTCCGTCAAACTCAGTTCGACGAACTCAATTAAATTCATCGAACTCAAATATTGAAAACATAATTTTAATTTCTATCAAACTAATAATCAGAAACGTAAATTTGTTAATCCTTTTACTCAATGGATAATTCCTCCTATGAGATATCATCCATTAGGCTAAGGATCAACCTGATTGTTCTTATATTTCTAGTTATTCTTATGAAAGATATCAAAGACACAAGGTCACCTGGGTCAAGAACAACTAATCTTGTTTTGTACAAGTAAAGGACTATCCTACTACAAAGCAACAATGGTATTTGGATAGTGGCTGTTCAAAACATATGACAGGATGTAAAAGCAACCTAATTGATTTCAAATCCAAGCTAAGACCAAAGGTGATTTTGGAGACTCCAACTGTGGACAAACATAAGGTTATGAAAATGTCAAAGTTGGAGCTGTTACCTTCAGGAATGTAGCATATGTCAGGTGTCTCAAGCATAACCTAATATCCATAAGCCAGTTATGTGATGAAGGTTATCAAGTATCATTTAATCAGTGATCTTGCATTATTACTTCTGATAAAAACAAAATTATTTTAAATGGAATTAGACAAGGAAATATTTATGTAGTAAATTTCAAATCAGCTAGTACAGAAATTTGTTTATTTAATCAAATTAGCTCTACTAATGATTTATGGTATAATAGACTAGTTCATGTAAACTTTAGAAACATTGATAAACTATCTAGGGACAACCTTGTTGGAGGACTGTCTTCTGGTTCTTACAAGAAGGAAGGAACCTGCAGGGCTTGTCAATTAAGCAAGCAAACTAAAAATAGTTTTAAATCCATTAAAAAAAGTAATTCACCCAGGATTTTGTACTTGTTACATATGGACCTTTTTGTCCCTATTGTTGTACAAAGTTTGGGAGGAAAATCTTACACTTTAGTTATTGTTGATGACTTCTCAAGATTCACTTGGTAGTTCTTTTTGAGAAACAAGTCAGATAACTTTAAAGTTCTTACAGATTTTCTTAAGAGCATACAGATTGAGTACTCTACTCATGTTGCATTGATCAGAAGTGATCATAACACCGAGTTTAAATCTCTTCTCATGCAAGAATTCTGTGAGAAGGAAGGTATCAAACATTATTTTTCTGCTCCTAGAACTCCTCAACAAAATGGGGTAGCAGAAAGGAAAAATATAACCCTCATTGAATCTGCTGGGACATTGCTTGCAGATGCTTATTTGCCCCTATCCTTGTGGGCAGAGACTGTAAGCACAATAAATTATGTTCTAAACAGAAGTTTAATTCATAAACTTAAGGGTAAGACTCCCTATGAATTACTTAAAGGGAAGCAACCTAAATTAGATTATTTTAAAATTTTGGCTATAAATGTTACATTCACAATAATAACAAAAAACACCTTAGGATGTTTGAAGCAAAGGCTGCAGAGGGAAGTTTTCTTGGATATTCCCAAATCAGCAAAACTTATAGAGTATTTAACAAATCAACATTAAAAATGGAAGAATCTGCACATATTTCTTTTGATGAAGATAACATGTTTTACAAGGAGAAGGATTCTTCTACCAAAGACACTTTGCAGGTACCTTATCTGTGTGAGAAGTTGAATGATTTAAACCTTACCCAAGAGATTACATCTTATCCTTCTCCATAGATTGATGAAGAAGTGAAGAAGAAATGGCTGAAGCAGTTGAACCAACAACAACTATAATTCCACAAGAGAAATTAATTTCACAAACTATTGATCAAGCAACTCTTCATGCTGATCTTGTCACACTTAGAGATCATCTCATATCTCAAATTATTGGAGACATATCAGCTGATGTGCAAACAAGACATCAACTCAACCAAGATTTGATGCATGTTTGCTTCATTTCTCAACTTGAGCCTCAATCCATAAAAGATGCAGAGCAAGATCCTCACTAGATTATTGCAATGCAAGAGGAGCTCAACCAATTTGAGAGGTGTAGAGTTTGGGATTTAGTTCCTAGACTCAAAGTCTACCCAGTCATTGGAACTAAATGGGTGTTCAGGAATAAGTTGGATGCGCAAGGATCAATTATAAGGAACAAAGCAAGATTGGTAGCCCAAGGATATTCACAGGAAGAAGGCATTAACTATGACCAGACCTTTGCCTCTGTTGCAAGATTGGAAGCTATCAAAATATTTCTTGCATATGCTGCATATCAAAAGTTCAAGGGTAATCAAATGGATGTCAAGAGTGCATTCATCAATGGAGAATTAAAAGAGGAAGTTTATGTTGAACAACCTCCAAGTTTTAGCTCCTCAACTCCTCCATCTTATGTTTTCAAGTTACATAAATCTCTTTATGGTTTAAAGCAAGCTCCAAGAGCTTGGTATGAGACCTTAGCTAGCTTTATTTTAGAGCATAAGTTTACTAGAGGTATTGTAGATAGAACATTATTCATTAGACATCATAAATCAAAAATTTTGTTAGTTTAAATCTATGTAGATGATATAATATTTGGCTCTACTGATTCCAAACTTTGCAAAAGATTTTCTGACTTGATGCACTCAGAGTTTGAAAAGAGTAACATCGGTGAAGGCAGAAAGGCCGGGATTAGGGGCAGTTCAGGGAGTACCGACCGCGAGAAGACAGGGCCAGATAGTCTGAATAGGTAGACCTGGCAGGAGAGATCAGCAGGGCCGAGCAGCGCCCTTGGAGGCTTATGCACTAGATCTTCATCATAGACCGGCTCTAGATGTAGTGATAGGTATATATCTCAGACGTTAGCAATATGTTGGATGTTATGATACCCATGATATGACTAGATCTATGTTATATGTATATATATATACCTACATCTGATGTGTATATTTGTTATACGATGTATATATACGTCTATATGTTATCAGGATTACTCTTGGTAGAAAGACATCCCGTAAAAACTCTCTTCGATATCGAAGAGACACTCTCCTTCATTTCTCAGGATTTTATCGTAACCAAGGAAAATGTTGTCCACTTGTCTAGGATGTCCATACAGATTCAACTACTAGATGGTTTAGACATGACTTCTATAGAGAAATGCTCGTTCCAGGCCATGTTAGGGAACATAAAATTTGAGATTTATTCAAAGATACCAGCGATAACCGAATTCAACATCATCTTAGAGATGGATTGGCTAGCCAAGCATAAGGCTCAGATAAATTGCTTGACCCGAGAGGTCAAGCTTCAGAACCCAGACAAATATGTTATTACGCTGACAGGTATACCATCCGTCACTAACACCATTTTGACCTCTGCTCAGACAATGAAGTCAGTTGGACAAAAGGATGAAGTATACCTTATTTACTTTGAAATGGAAAATAAAACTCAAATTCTTGTCAGAGTCTCGGTAGTACGGGATTTTTCGGATATTTTCCCCGAGTCCCTCTCAGGTTTGCCACCACAGCGAGAGGTGGACTTCAGATTGAGTTTGTGCCTGGAGCCCGACCAGTGTCCCGAGCACCCTACCAGATGACCACTAAGGAATTGACGGAGCTGAAGATTCAACTTTAGGGACTGATAGATGCAGGCTTCGTCCTTCCAAGTTCCTTACATTGGGGAGCCCCTATACTATTTGTAAAGAAGAAGGGTGGGACGCTGCACTTGTGCATAAACTACAGAGAACTTAACAATCTCACTAAATGGAACACGTACCCATTCCGAGAATTGACGAGTTGTTCGATCAACTGCAAGGCACGTCCGTCTTCTCTAAGATGAGCCTGAGATCAGGTTACTATCAACTTCAGATCCAGAAAGAGGATATTGTCAAGACCGCTTTTAGCTCTCGCTATGGTCTATATGAGTTCTTGGTGATGCCTTTCGGACTCACTAACGCACCATCTTCCTTTATGGCATTGATGAATAGGGTATTTGAACCCTTCCTAGATCACTTTGTGATCGCCTTCATAGATGATATTTTGATCTACTCAAAGACCAGGGCAGACTATTCCAAACACCTACAAATGGTGTTGCTTAAGCTTTGAGAGCACTCTTTCTTCACCAAGTTCAATAAGTGTGAGTTTTGGTTAGATGAAGTTGGATTTTTGGGCCACACCATCAATAAGAATGGGGGTAGTAGTAGACCAGGACAAGATCCAAGTAGTTCAGAAATGGAAGCAACTTAAGACGACAACATGCATTCAAATTTTCCTTGGTCTTGTCGGTTATTATAGGAAGTTAGTGGAAGGTTCTTCTAATATTGCATTACCCCTCACCGCTCTTACGAGGAGGGATGTTACGCTTCGATGGACGCCAGAATGTGAGGTTGAACTGAAGAAACAATTAACTTCTGCCTCAATCCTTGTGATTCCTTCAGGAACTGAAGGGTTCCAGATTTATGTTGATGTATCCCTAAAGGGATTGGGAGCTGTTCTGATGCAACATGGCAAGGTAGTAGCATACGCGTCTCGCTAGCTAAAGCCGCACTAGATGCGAGATTTTCTACGATCATAAGAGCCTCAAGTATATCTTTAATCAGAAGGATTTGAACCTCTGACAGTGTCAATGGTTGGAATTTCTGTGTGACTATGATTTTGCTCTCCAGTACTACCCAAGAGAGGCTAATAAAGTTGCTGACGCACTGAGATGCCAACCCTCGATAGCCAGGAGTTGGATGGAGCTGATTCCAAAGGAACTATTTTAGTCTCTGATAGACTTGGAGATTACTCTTGTTGCTTGTAGGGATCCGATGGAGTACCAGTCCCAGTTATACTGGATGGAGATATAGTGCGACATCTGTGATCGAATATAAGAGGCCCAAAATATTGATCCAGAAGTGGTCCCGATCATCCAGTCCCTGCAGGATGGAGCACAAGAGGAGTACAATCTGCACCATGGAATCTTGTAGTTCAAGCACCATATATTCATCCCCTCTACCGGGGGAATTCGAGAAGCGCACCAGTCGAGATATTCCATTCACCCTGGTGTATTTAAGATGTATGTTAACCTGCGCATGACTATTTACTATCCAGAAATGAAAAAAGTTGTCACCAACTTCGTAGCCCAGTGCCACACCTGTCAAAAGATTAAAGTTAAATGTCGCAACCCAGGAGGCCTGATGCAGCCCCTGCCGATACCCGAGTGGAAATTTGAAGATATTTTTATAGACTTTGTCCATGACCTACCTCGATCCCGTGCAGGAAACGACTCTATATGAGTTGTCGTGGATCGACTTACCAAGATAGCGTGGTTCATTTCAGACCGACAGGGTGACAAAGTTGATGTTTTGGCCAGGCTGTTTATAGAGCAGATAGTCCGGTTCCATGGAGTGTTGAAGTCCATTGTGTCAGACCGTGATGAGCGCTCAACATCAAAAGTGTGGAGGCGAGTGCAGACACACTTGGGGACCAAGTTGGCCTTTAGCACTGCATTCCATACGCAGACAAATGGACAGACGGAAAGGACGAATCAGAAAATGCAGGATCTACTTAGACTTTGCATAGTAGAGCACAACGAGTCGTGGGAGTAGTTGCTGTCTTTAGTCAAGTTTTCTTATAATAACAGCTATCAGTACAGCATCATGATGACAACGTACATGGCTTTGTATGGGAGGCGTTGCCGAACCCGGTTCACTTGGCCTCATGATGAGGACCTGAAAGCCTTAGAAGTGGATTATATTGATGATACTACGACAGCGATACAGCTAATCCAGGATTGAATGCGGGAAGCTCAGAGCCGGCAGTCCAAGTACTATGATGCACGACACCGACCGATGAAGTTTAGCGTGGGGGAAATGGAATTCCCGAAGATCAAACTCATGCATGGTATCTTTTGCTTGAGGAAGCAAAAGAAGCTAGATTATCGCTATTTGGGCCCCTATCAGGTGATAGAGCATGTCGGCCCAGTTGCATATCGATTAGCCTTGCCCCCAGAGTTGAGAAATCTTTATGATGTTTTTCATGTTTCTTCCTTGAGGCGAGTCCTCCGACAACTAGATCAGCACCTTCCTTACCGCAAGTACTGCTGTAGTCGGACCGATCTATCCAGCAGTAACAAGTAAGAATAGTGGATTTTAAAATGAAGAATCTGCGCAACAAGTCCATTTCTATGGTCAAGATATTATGGTCGAATTACAGACGAGATGAATATACGTGGGAACCCGAAGCACTCGTCCGAGAAGAGCACCCCGAGCTCTTTCCCCAGGTATGTTACACTTCTCCCCTACTTTAAGCAAATTTTTCAGGGACGAAAATCCTCTTATTTTTATTGGATTGTAACATCCTGACTTTTATTGGGCCACAAGAACCTGAGTGGGCCCAATAGAAGTGACCTGAACCTCTACCCGTGGCCCATAACGAGGTAGGAGATGACCATAGTTCCGTTCTCTATGGTCAACAATCGAACACTACTTTATTTTGGCCTTTGCCTCTTCGTCGCTATCGCGACTCACCTACTACGTACGTACTCTTCGTCGCTATCGCAACTCACCCTCTTCACGTTTTCTCCCTAGATGGGGATATGGAACTAGAGAACTTCGATGTGAATTCTGTCAGTTCCTGTGGTCTTATATAGTCAATATGAGTGTGTTGGAACTCGTTCTGTCGAATTTCGAGATCATATGGTGGATGTGACCATTTCTCGAAGACGTCACAAAAAACGAGATTTTTGAATATCGAGCTAGCGGACTTCGATTTGAGTTCTGTCGGCGCCTATGACTTCGTATAGTTGATACAAACGCATTGGAATGTTTTGTATTGCAATCTGAATTCTAACGACAATTATGAGCGTTTTGACCGTTTTAGTGTGTCGCAACGCCCGGTCAGTTTCGGCGATGGGTGGCCAATCCGTGGTTAAATCGAGCACAGTCGTGCATCAAAAAGCATGTGCACACCAATTGTGGAACGTTACCCCAACTTTGACCCAACCCCCGATTACTTGGACATGCTTTGACTTTGACCAACATCCATCCACAGTAGGATTGACTTTGGTCAGACCCCTAAAAGTCCATTTTTTTGAATTTTTCCTCAAAGAGGAGCCCACCTCCTCTTCATGGTTGTATAGGGATTTATTTCCCTCACCCTTGGTCCCCCAAACCAGAAGGCCATAATAAGAGAAGGGTCATGGGCCAAGAAGGAAGCCCACCGCCCCTCTCTTCCTCTCTTTTCTTAAACCCAAGCCCATAGTCAAGTCTTCCCCTCTCTAATGCAAGCCATGTGTCATGTATTGGACCTCTAGATGATAGCCATGTCTCCCCTCCAGCTGTTCAAGAGGAGAGGAGAGGAGAGGAGTTTTCCTATTGGGAATAATCCCACACCACGGTTTTGGGAGGAGGCAATCCTCCCGGCCTATAAAAGGCCATGCCCCCTCATCTCTTCCTCCACACCAGCTCAGAACGAGCTTCCCCCACCTTGCCATAACCCTAGGTCGTTGAAAACCGCCAAACAAAAATCCCTCCACCTCCTCCTTTCGCCACCACCAATGTCCAACCGACCTAGTTCATGCTGAGCACCCCCCCCCCCCGACTCCAGGTGGATACTAACCTCCTCCTCCTCCTTCCCTTTCCGTCTAACGATATGCGTGTTCCCTCCGGCCGCCGGAGCGCTACCTACGCTACTCGAGCCAAGCACCAAGCTCGGGATTTGGTTGTACAGGAGGAGCGCCGCCCGGCGCCGGGGGTGGCCCTGAGGTGATGCTACACCGTTAGAGGAGACCAACCTCGGCGGTGGAGGGCAGCGGTACCGCCGGAAAATATGATTCCGGCGGCACACGTAAAAAGAATATTTTTATTCTCTGTTTTTATAGCTTCGGTCGGCGACGCTAGGCCACCAGACCATCGTCGGAGAGGAGCCCGACCCTCGACGCACTAGCTGGGGTGGTATTGTGGTCGGTGTGCCACTGGAGAGGCGGGGCGGTGCGACATCACTAGGAGCAGACCAGTCACGCCACCCCGCTCTTGGGATGAAGAAATCCGGCAGTTGCCGGCGGCGGCGGGCCGCCGTACCCCCGCCTAGTTGATCGTCGGCCCCCGATGAGCCGACCGGGGGGAGCGCCGAAGTGATCCGGCCGCCGATCGGCGATGACAAAGGTCGTAACCATTATCATCACTGACAAGCAGCGGCCGCCGTCCAATCTTCTTGATGAAGAACAGACAGTCCAGATTGCACTAAATTGTGTCGCCATGAATTTTTGAACCCACATAGAGGATTCGAGCCTGATCCGTTGTGGGGACAGAAAGAAGAAACGTGTTGTGTAGTTCGTTTTCAACAGCAAATTTTAATGGATTTGGCTAAATGCAGATCAAAATAGTAAACAAAAAATGGATAATTTTTCAAAGGGAAATCTAGGCTTAAAGGAGAACTTTTGAACATGAAAGTTGTTTCTCTTGATAAGTACAATCTCCACAAAAATTTTGGGAATTTTATAAAAAAATTTGATATCTCAAAAAGCATAAATAAGAATTATTTGGTCAATTTATAGGCCCAAAATTGTTCGGAAAGTTTTGGAAAAAATTACTAGTCACTTTTTACGTCATCTTAAATTTTATGTTAAAATTTGAAACCTTGGGGTGAAAATTAAAGATTTTCCAATTTGTTTGAGCCTAAGGTCATGCTCGAAATTGATACGCACAAAAATCTTTGAAAATAAAAATCGAAGCGCGCGACCATTTTCTAAATTGAATATTAAGTTCAACTGATTAATCGACGAAAGTTATCGAGACAAGATTTTAAGCTCTGAGCGTTTCGAAGTTTTTGCAAAATCACAAACACTTCTTTTTTTAAATAACTCTCGGGTGTTTTGGGTAAGCTCGGAAGATGAAAACACGAGCTTCGTGTAGAATAATGTCAAACCTTGTTTCGGGCAAAAAATTTCCCTCAGGCATTGGAAACAATTTTCAAGGTTAAAATTCGAGAAATAATGTGCTCTCTAACGAAATACTCGTATTTGATCCGACGCAAGTAATTGAGTTGCTTATTATTCTCTGATGAATAATAAAGGTTTAACTCATAATAAACTTCCCGATCTGATTAAGCGGTGATTGAAAAGTGCAACTAAATTATTATCGGATCCTAATAATGAGTGAAACTCAAAAAAAAACTTCCTAAAAACTGAAATGGAACTGAAATTGGCTCCTTTGAACGGAGGTGAAATTGAACTTTTCTCCTGAAAACGGAGATGGAACTGAACATTCCTCATGAGAACGGAGATGGAACTGAAACCTCCTGAATGGACTGATTGGACTACTAACCATTTTTTTATGATTTATTTCAGTCTTGCACTGATCCAGTTTGTTTATTTATTTCAGTTCAGTACATTCTTTTTAGTACTCCAGTCACGTACTGGTTTTTCTTATTTACTTTTAGTTCAGTTCATTTCTTTCAAGCACTTCTTGTCTTGCACTGATCCTGCTTATTTAGTTTCAGTTAATTTCTTTTAAATACTATTCTACTCTTGTACTGGTTTAGTTTCTTTCAATACTTAATTTCAGTTCTTTCAGTTTAGTATTACTCCAGTTTCGTACTGATCATATTTTATTTCAACATTTCAATTCTGCAGCTTATATTCTCAGTAACTTTTATTACTGCACTTTTATTCCTGCAATTACTATTTTAAGCACGAGACTTGTTTTGGCGGGGAGTTATTTGTTAGGTTGAGCCTTAGTTTAGGATAACTGGAGTTGAGATATTCCTCCAATATTAGCCCCAAATAAAGTGCTCTCACGCTCCTTGTCAAAAGTAGACTGAATGTGGCTTGCTCGAATTATTTGAAGCAAAATCTGTTATGTGATGTGAATGTTGTGATTCAAGCCAAACAAGGCGACCAAGTTGTGCTTAGTAGAGTGAGTTGTTGTCATTCGGGGAGCACTGAGTGGGCGTCTTCGACAAGTAAGATCCCCTCCGGCCCTACCCGGACAAAGGTTTGGGGGGGGGGGTCTTACAGGGGGACTCACTCCTATTGCGGCCACCTCTTTGCTCAACCGAGCTTGGTGGTCGCCATGGCGGCGCTCCGGTGGCAGGACGTCGCATGCAGGATGTCAGAAATGTGGGGAAGAAGAGAACGGGGAGGATCCAACTGGTGGAGAAGGGTTCGGGATCCTCCTAGAAGAGATGTCATAGGATGTCGGCGGAAAAGGTGGGGATCTGGATTGCAGATTCCGGCAGGGTAGGGGTCCGACGAGGGGGGTCTGGTGGTTAGTGTGGAGCCTCCTGATGGGGAAGAGTGTCTATATATAGTTGGGGAGGATCCCCCTCCCCCTTGCACTAATGGTGTGAGATTAATCCCTCCTTAAGGAGGGATGGGATGGCCTTCTCTAGTTGTCTATGCTAGGTGTCATTCATTTGGGATGGGAGTACATCCATGTGGCAAGATTAGGGGGTAGGCTTGGGTGGTTTGCTTGTGTTTGGGAATGGAAGAGAAGAGAATAAGTGGTTAGGACTGTTAAGGCCCATTCGTCAAGGGGCACTCGATAATTTTCAGGCCCATATAGGGCTGAAAGGTGAGTCCAAGTGGAGCCTAGGTGAGGCATGAGTGAAGTGTGGTGTTTTCCCCTCGCATAATTTTTCAAAAATGTGTTTTTAGCAAGTTTGACCAAAGACAACCCTATGGGGTCCCCCATATGTGTCAAGGTCAATGTAGGTCAATGTCGTCAGGTGACGAGTCAATGTGGGTGGTGTTGGAATAATATTGGTATGTGCAAGCTTTTCGGTGCACCGTAAAGCTTAATTTGACCAAAGTTGACCAATTAGTGTCGGAATAGAGCACAACAAATTTTGCTGGTCTCGTATTGACCACACAAGTCCATTGCCACTAACTGGGGCCGATTCTGGGTTCATTTGCTCAATATTCTAAATTTGTGTCTTTGTGACACGTTGCGTCACTCAAAACAGTCATATTCTCCATATAATCTCAGATTGGAATGCAATGAGTTCATTTTCACTCATATTGACTATACGAGTCTATAGGAACTGACAGAAATAGAATCGAAGCACGCATGCTCAGTATCCAAAATTTGTGTCTTCGTGATGCACTACAATACTCAAAACGATCAAATTCTCCATACATCCTCAGATTGGAACAAAACGAGTTTCATTGCACTCGTATTGACTATATAAGTCCAATGCAACTGATTGCACTCGAATCAGAGCATGCATGCTTAATATCCAAAAATTTGCGTCACCGTGAAGCGCTACAATACCTAAAACGATCACACTCTCCATATGACATCAGATTGAAACGAAATGAGTTTCGTTGCACTCGTATTGGTTATAGGAGTTTATAGAAACTGACAGATCTTGAATCAGAACATGTATGCTCAATATCCAAAATTTGCATTTTCATAACGCGCTACAATACTCAAAACAATCATATTCTTCATACGATCTCGGATTGGAACGACGTGAGTTTTGTTGCACTCATATTGACACTGTGAGTGCAATGCAACTGAATGCACTTGAATTAGAGCACATATGCTCAATATTCAAAATTTGGTCACATCCTAGCTTCTAGGGCATCTTGATGACAATTGGGTTACTTTTATTGGGTCAGCTAGAGTCCTAATGGCCCAATTAAAGTCAAGATGTTACAGCACACACATGGCAAGAGCCTATGCGGCTTACGTGCTCGCAGTGTGTGCACATGCAAGGGGTGTGAACACGCGCGCTGGAGCACGCATAGGTGTGTGCATGCTCTTGCATGTCCGTGCACCCCAGAAGGGCGCACCCGTTTCTTCTATTGGCCTTGCTTGAGTATTGGCCTTGCTTGAGTTTGGGGCAAGATCCTGCATGATCAATACAAACCATTCCTACAATTCGAGTGGAGTTGGAGCCCTAAAATTTCAATCTGACTCGAGACAAATTTAGAGGAACCCTATCAGTGATATTTCCATATTCACTTTTTCGACATACTTATGAGCACAAGTTATAAAACAAAACACGGCCCAACATAATGATGTCCAAAATCCGTCAAAAAAGTCCAAAACCCATCAACATGGCAAGATGCCCACTCTATGAAAGGGGAGGTCGGAGAGGACAAGAGGCAACAAAGATGATAACCTACATTAAGGTTAAAGAAACAAGCTCACACGATATCCATGCGCCCCGACCGGTTCCCACTAAATTGAATTAGCAATATATCCACCTTTCACAACATTGCCAAACCTCTAATTTTACATGCACAATGTATGTAAAATTCTCTTACATGTTAATGTCATAACCTATTCACTAAACTATTCCATCAACAACAAAAGTATTTTATTTATAATGTTATAACTTCATTTATCTAAATTATCTTACAAGTTAATGAAAACAACTATATCCTTTACCCCAAGCATTTCATAGTACAATTATCCATTAAAAAAAGTATAAAAACATAATCTAAACATATTTTACATACACAATTCATATATTCCTCTTTATGTTTCCTTTGACAATCAGTGGGAAGGAAACAACAACAGATAGTAGAAACCCTCCCTCCCTCAGTCTTGGCTATGAATCAGGGAGGTTGCTCCGGTGTTTTTCCCTGTAAGGGATCATATCCGGGCAGTATCGCTGTGAAAGCAAATCAATTTGGTCTGCAAAGGACATAGCCCAAAATCTATCGAGATGCTTGATCATTTCGTGCCACCTCTTGCGACAAATTTCCCCCGGCCTGTGATTTCAATTAAGCATTCAGATATATAAATAGAAGCGGATAAATATACAACAACACTGAAGCCTTTATCCCACTATGTGGGGTCGGCTATATGGATCCTTTGTCGCCATTGTGCCCTATCTTTTGTCATAATCTCACTAATGTCTAAGTACATCATGTCTTTCCTTATAATTTCATTCCAAGTCTTAATTGGTCTACCCCTCCCTCGTTTAACATGCCGATTGACTAGACTCTCACAACGCCTAACAGGATCCTCTAATGATCTCCTTTGTACGTGTCCAAACCATCTTAGAAGCGGATAAATATAAGAAGATAAATATAAAATCAAGTTACCGATGCTCGAGTAGATTGTCCCAGTCAACCTCCTCAAAGCAGGAAGGATCTGCTTTCTGAATCCTACAATTCGCCGGTGAAAATGTATAAGAAAAACAATACAGTAAGTCATTGAGCTTCTACGGAATAAAATACTAAAAATTGAAGATGATGCAGGGCGGATGATGCGAGTATATATATATATGCACTAACAAAATTTTAATGGCTGAATAAAGAGTAGTGATGTGAGGAAACCTAAAAGATGCGTGAAATGATAAACAAAATTAACAAATTAATAAGAGTATTAGATAAACAAATAATTGCTAGTCAAATTAAACTTAAGATTGCTTTAATTAAATGATAGATAAATACCATGTGTAGATGGTTGATAAGATGTGCAGTGGTGAGCACTGCATCACCCCAATAGGACTTAGGAAGGTGCATAGTGGCTAGGAGACAACGAGCAATGTCAAGGAGGTGCCGTTTTTTTTGTTCGGCAACTCCGTTTTGGGTAGATGTGTGAACACAAGTGGTTTGGTGGATGATACCAGACTGGTAAGGTAAGAGCCGAATCACCACGATCATCATACTCCCCACCCATATTATCACTTCGAAGAATCCGAATAGATCCATCAAATTAGGTCTGCACCATTTTATGAAAAACTTGAAAACATCAAAAAACCTCACTTTTCTTTTTTAAAAGATAAACTCGTGCGGTGCGAGAAAACTAATCAATAAAAATAACAAACAAACGAAATCTAAATAACGATAAAACGGAGGAAGACCCTCAAACATCCGAATGAATAACATCAAATGGAATGCTACTCGGAGAAATAAATGCGATGAATTATGTCGCACATGTTTTGACATATCACAGACATCACAAACAAAGATTCGCAAAAAAGATAAGAAAATAGGAAACACTTTTTAAAGGTAAACAGAAGACGGATGTCAAAGGCGCAGGTGCCAGCGGCGAACATCATCAATAGTAAGAGTAGAGCAAGAAAGAGCCCAAGAGGGAAGCTGAGAGTCCAGGTTGTATAGGCTACCACGGTTTCTAGCACTGTCAATGTTCCGCTTCGTATCCAGTTCCTGAAAAACACAAGTGTCGGGAAAAAAGTTACATAACAGTTAAGAGATCTAGTAATATTGTTGATAGAAAATAAATAATGCTAAAAGGAGAAGACATGAAGAACAAAAGGGAGTGAAATGGTCGAAGAACATGCAATGGGGTACAAACTGTCGTTAGCAGAAATGAGCTTGTGGACCAGACAAAGGAGTATAAAAAATAAAACTTAAGGAAGAGCCAGTCATATGGTGGGTGGCACCAGAGTCGAGCACCCACTCAGAAGAAGAGACAGCAGCCGCACAAGCAGTCGGCACAACGACAGTAGCAAGAGAAGTGGGAGCACCCGAAGGAGCATCAGACTGAGAGTGAAACAGGCGAAGAAAAACATCCAATTCATGAGCAGTGAGCTAGCCGGGAGAGAAACACAGTGTTTCGTCATAGACATCTGTAGAGTAAGCAACACCATGGGGCCGAGAGCCGCCGTGTCTATGGCCCCCACTCCCAGGTCCACGACTACGACCACAACCACAGCCAGATTGGGCAAGATGTGGATGAAGTTTGAAACACGTCACCCGAGTGTGTCCCCTGCGATCGCAATAAGCACAAGCAAGCACAGAAGATCCATGGCTTGGAACATGAACGCTACCCACACCCAACAGAGAGGAGCGATCTGGTGGCGGGACTTCTGGCGGTCTTCAACATCGAGAACCATACTAAATGCCTCTTGAAGAGACGAGAGAGGAGAGCGGTGAAGGATATGTGTCTACACCATATCTATACAACCTTGGGCTCGCGAAAGGCGGTCCAGCGAGCGAGAAGGGGAGACTTTCAAGAGGGGAGACCCTCAGAAGTGGGTGAGACCTCCTAGTGGGCGAGACCTCCTAGTGGGCGAGACCTCCTAACGGGCGAGATCATTATGGAAGGCGAGAAAGCCTGCAGGCAGAGAGAGCGGCGAGACAGATAGGGCGGTCGTCTCGCCCGATAGTGCCTACCCCACTCGCCACATGGGAAAAAGGGGGGCCCTTACCCTTTTACCCCCAAGGGGGATTTTACCTTTGTGCCCCAGATAATTTTACACTTCTACCCTTGGAGGTCTGCGTATAGCTCTCCAGAACAGCGGAATTTGGCTGTTGGCAGACCCTGCCCAGGGTGTTTTGGTCATTTCCGGATTAATTCAAAAGTGATATTTGCAGATCAGATTCAGAGGCCTATAAATAGACCGATAAGGTGCCTGAGATGGTTGTTGAACCCTTCCGTTGTCTTCCTCACAAACACCTAGTTCAGCATTGGCCAGGGAGGGGAAGATTTCTAATTCTTCCGGGAAAGAGGTGGGACCTCCGAGCTGAGCCCTCTCGGTCTGTTCTTTAGATCTCCGACTCTCGTCAGAAGGACAGCTCAGGAAGAGTACATGTGGGCTGCCTCCTGGTTCGAACTTTAGGAGGAATCGGAAAGCTGGTTCCAACAATATCCAAGTTCATATTCAAGCCTATCAAGAAGACATGAAGACAAAATCGATCCTCCTTTTGTTTTAACTGAATATCATCGGCAATACAAGCAAGAGTAAAATGCGCAAATTAGTCTAGTTCCTGATACAATCGATCGAATTTCGGGAAGAAGAACGACACGGTCATAGATTCTTGCCGCAACTCCATAATGTGGCGGGTAAGCTCATAAACCAGGGTGGAACTACTAATTTGGGAGGATGTTTCCTATGCGCGGGTCCAAATCTCGTATGTAGAGTCCATCAACATATAACTCCAATAGAACTTGACAGACATCGAATGCAGGAGCCAGGAGACGACCAGAGAGTTTTCAGATTCCCAACACTTCCATGAGGGGTCAATCTTGTGGGGGGGGGGGGGGGGGCTGGGGGCTCTATAGTCGTTCCATAAATGCAGCCAAACAGTTGATGGTTGTTGATGACATGTTCAACAACGCGAGACCATTCAAGATAATTTGTGTCATCCAAAGGAACCATGGTAATCTTCAAAGAACCGGAGTGACCATGAGCCCACTGAAGGCCACTCATCTGAGGTTGTATCATATCCGGTGAAGAAGCAGAAGAATCATCCATATCCGCGAAGAGACACGTCAAAAAGCTCAAGCAACAGGATCAAGCAGGCTGTCGATGACAATCAGCATCAGAAAAAATAGGGACATAAGTCATTCGATAGGAATATCTGGTGGATGCCAGTTGGATCAGACAGAGTAGCAAACACTGGATCCAGGGGAAGAAGAAAGGAGAGTGTCGTCAATGCAACATGAAAGAATAGCAACACAAGTCTATTTTTCGTCTTCGATGAGCACCAAAAGAGACATCCTTGAAAGAAGCATCAGGCAGGACCGACAAAAAAGGCGCAGTCAGAGCCAGATTAGAAGAAGAGCGGATGGGAGCGACAAGAAATACTCCAATGAAAGAAGTCGGTCGGATGACACACGGGATTAGCGGCCAGGAACAAAGACAGGAAGGACTGGAGGTATCATAGAAGGCGGCGGCGTCGCCCTTCTCAGCAACCATTGGTGGCGGCTGCTGATAAGGGTTACTCTTTGCTCTGATACCAAGTTGAACTGAAGTATTCGATCAATCATAATCCAATAAAAGACTTCACTTATACATATACAAGATCAAGACATACCAAAGGACCAAACTACCCCCAAATAGGAATAACATAAAAAACATGGAAATAAATAACTCTAATCGCAACTCAGGGTAGTGGAAATAGAATGTTATAAGGATAATAGTGGGGATTATGGGGGCCGGCTGGGATAGTTGGTTACAGTAATTTTGGTAATTAAGTGGAAATATTCGATGGTTGGAGGGGAAACATTGAAGTTGTCAGCTCTTGAAGGTGGTGATGTGTGGTGGCGGGTGGTGGTGGCCGGTCAAATGGAGGGGAAGTGTTAGACTAGGCTTCGGCAATCCTGAAAATCAGAAATCCTCCAAATTCAGCAATCCTGAAAATAAGTTCATTGTTGTGGGTTTCCCTGTTTGACCTCGTGATCGGTCCCGAAGGAGGAGGGTTCGCCGGGGACGGAGCTATGACTGTTGTGGAGGAGCGGTCGATCGGGAACTGTAGACTGCAGTAGTCGCAAGTTGCAGCTAGGGAAAACACGGACTGTTCTGTGGGTTTAGAGAGAGAGAGGGGGAAAAAAATAAGAGAGTTTTTAGGTTCTAATTTCTTCCATACCATCAAAGTTCAACCGACCAACTATTTAAGTTCACAAACACGCACCCCATTTTGGCTTACGACAAATGGGCACAATATTTTAAAAATAACACAACAAAACAACACAACATAAATTTGAAGATACGAAGATAATTGTCGTCGTCATGCCCTCATTACATCGTCGCTCCCGTCCGAAGACAACTTGACCTCAGGTTGGATTGAAGGGTAATGCAGTGTCTTCTCCGCCTGTCGCGTCATCATTGGGAGGATCATCTACTTCTAGCCAAAATAAGTGTTTGCATCGAGGTTCCGACGTGAAATGTTCATCACAATTGTAGCACAAGCCTTTCTCGCGACGCTCAGCCATCTCGGGGCGGGAAAAACAGTGGCGGACAGTAGGCCGTGGTGGATCGTCCTGAATTGGAGCTTGGCCAGGCAAGCTGGGTTGGGAGGAAGCTCTCTGATAGTCCCGACGTCCCAGTGGCGAACGATCTAATAACATCGGTGTTCGCAAGCCCATGCGAGGCTCATCGTCGTGTTGAGATCACGCAGCAGTAGGAATTTGACGTCCCAACGTAATCGCTCGTGAAGACCGACAGTGAAAAGGGGAACTTGCTGTTCCGGTAAAACGGACGTTGCCCGAGATAACAGAATCTGGAATTGCTCCAAATATGTGTCAATGGAGTCGACCTGTTTGAGGTTCACAAGTTGCCGAGTGGGTTTCCATGTAGAGGAGGACCAAAGCGCAGGGTGTCGCCGCACTGAAGTTCGCAACGAAGGGTTGGGGTGTTTGCGCATAAGTTGTGTGAACCACAATTGCACCGGGCCAAGTAGGTGGAAGGAGGCGATGCCGACACGTTCTACATCTGGCGTGCGTTAGTTGGCGAAGAAAATATCACAACAGGTGAGCCAAGGAAGAGGATCTTCGTGTCCCTCGTAGATGGGAAAATCCATCCAGATAGTTCATTCGTAGGCAGGGTAATCCGCACCGGTTGGAGCGGCGGAGTCCGCACAACTTGCCAAATGGTGTTCGGTCGTGATCATAGGCAGAGGAGGAGGTACCCCCTGTAGGGCATCCAAGCGCGCATTGAGTACTGTCCTCCATCTGTGATAGGACTGGACAGACGGTCGACGGTGTTGGAAGTAGGCCGACAGAGAAGTCATGGCGTTGGTGCTGTGGGGCTGAGAACGTGAACGGGAGCCGCAGAATTGGAGGAAGAAGGGTTCGTGGGTCGAGAAGGAGAGCCGGCGAGCGTGCAGTGCCCGGGGGTTGTGGTCGCGGGGCTGGGGGGACGTACCAGTGTGCCCAGAATGCTGGAAGACGGTTTGGGCGAGCGGAGTAAATGTCGGAGAGGGAAACGACGTCGAGCTATAATACCAGATTGTTGTGGGCTTCCCTTTTTAACCTCGTGATCGGTCTCAAAGGAGGAGGGTTCGTCGGGGATGTAACTATAGCTGTCGTGGAGGAGCGGTCGATCGGGAACTGCAGTAGCCGCAAGTTGCAGCTAGGGCAAACACAGACTGTCTGTGGGTTTAGAAAGAGAGGGAGAGGGGAAAAGGAAAATGAGAGAGAGAGAGAGAGAGTTTTTAGGTTCTAATTTCTTCCATACCATTAAAGCCCAACTGACCAACTATTTAAGTTCACAAACACGCCAGTCATTTGGGTTTACGACAAATAGGCACAATATTTTAAAAATAACACAACATAAATTTGAAGATACGAAGATAAATGACGTCATCACGCCGCCATAACACTCATGTACCCCTATTTATAGACTTAGGACCTGCTACGAATGGTCATGATCTTGCGAAACATAAAACCACTCAATATACATGAAATAAAAAAAAATACCAAAAATTACATAAAGATATGTGGTTGTTGTTCTGGGCGTGACTATAGCTCGAATCGTCCATACGACGATCCTGATTTCCTCTACTTTGCATTTAAGATTGCATTTAGAAAATCCCTTCCTGAGTCGACCTACCACTGCAACAAATTGGTATCAGAGGGTCACTGCATCACCTTACACTGTAATTCATCAATTCTCCATCTTTTTTATTGATGAAAAAAATACTTCCTAATTATTTGGCATTCTCCATGTCTTTAAGAGTTGAAAATTACTACAAACTATTCATGTTGGGGCAAAGGGTGTCTCAAGTCCAGGAGGTCGAGCTGAAACCTGAATTAGTGTGAGCGAGGAATTGATGGGCGTTCGTGGGTCCCAACAAGAGGAAGGTCGTGGAGCGAGCGAGAGAGTCGCGACGGCTATGGAAGTAGAAGACGGGGTTGACAAATCGGACCAATGTTACCCCTTAGGGCTTCACCACTCCAATCCGAGAAGAAAAAAAGGGAGGAAAAGAGAAAATCTAAGAGGGACTCTGGGCCAAACGTAGGCTCCAAAGCTTTTCATCCAAATTAACCAAGCATGCATAATACAAGAGGTTTGGGTTATTATAACTCCCACCGGGCAAAGGCGTAAATATTCATGAAATCCAAAATACAAGTAATTAAAAGATAACTTGTAAGAGAACATCCCGCCTGGGTCTTTATCAATCATGCTGGTGTCTCTAGCGCGGGCCTCTTCCTCCTAGAGTAGATTCGTATTGATGTTGAGTTTATCTAAAGGGGCCTCGAGAGCCGGACAACTGAGAAAAATTTAGTCGAGCATAAGGCATCTGTTAAGAAGAGGGCTTGTCCTCGAAAATAATTTTTTAGTGTCAGTGATATCTTTGTTGAAGCACAACAATATTGATCGATCATGTCTATTAGATCAGCATAACAAATATAGAAGTTGCGAACAATTTCAGTAAAAGTAATGGTAGTGGATGTTACAACAATCGAACTAGTAGTGAGGTGCGGCACGTGCCGATGAGATATCTGGATACCTAAAGACCATCGCAAGAGGCTGGAATAGGTCAGCCACTGCACAACCGCGAACAATTCTATCGAGAGATGTTGTCTTGGTGGGAGTTACAACCCATCAATTACAATTCAAGGAGGTTCACGTAGGTACCGGTTAGAGCCTTTAGAAAATTCAACACTTAAACTCCTCCGCAAGATTGGATCAGTTGAACTACTTATCCAATAGTGAACAATTCAAGCAAAGGCGTCATGGTAGTAATTACCACCAATGATCACAATTCAAGGGGGTTGAGCTATTGATGAAAGTTTAGTAGACTTAAGAGAACGGATACAAAACCTAGAGTTAGATAAATCTGATGATCAAACGTTTTTGTGATTCCTGATATCGGCAGAAGCAGATCATTGTTGCAGATATTTCAGGTGTCTTACAATTGTTACAGGGAAATAAAAATAAAAGTGCAAGGAACTCTAAATGTATGATAATATTTACGAGAAGTTATAAAAAACAGCACTTCAATTTTATCCCCGTTCCAAGTGTTGGAGATCACATCGGCATCATAAAATTGTAAATAGTAGCTTCCGTTTTTTAGAGCTTCTTTGATAACGAATGGTCCTGCACATTTGGAATTAAGTTTCTCAACTGAGATCATCCTCCATACAACATCTACCTTTTTCATGACCAAGTCTCCAACTACAAATTATTTGACCCGAATATGCTTGTTGAAATACTTCGTCATTCTTTAGTTTACTTCCTCTTTCCTTGTGATCACCAAGTATCTCAACTCGGTGAGATCCATGTGGTCCCTCGCATCTTCCTCATTCTCTTTCATCCTTTCTTCTCCCCCTACTCCTTTTGATAGAAAAGCCCTCGGACTCATCACTTCAAACTCTATCGGGACGAGTGTCTCAGACCCATGTGAAAATTTTAAGGGTGTTTCTCTGGTAGTGGATGTATGGGTGGTTTTTGAGGGCCCAAAGAATAGGAGTTGCCCAGCCCAACTTCCTCGAATATTCTCCACTTTCTTCTTTAACAGATTAAAAATCAACTTTTTGGTCGTCTCTACTTAACCACTGTTCTGTGGATGGTGAACAGAAGAATAGTCGAGCTCAATTCCAACCTTCTCACAAAAGCTTTTCAACTATTCGTTGACAAATTGACAATTGTTGGTGATAATGTCCATAGAAATCTCATGCTGAGATCTCTCCCCAAATAAAGTTGTTCACGATCTATGTTGTACTTTGTCCAAGGCTCCCTCTTCGACCCACTTAATGAAATAAATGATGATGTAGCGATGTTGCCCACTGGTCATGGGAAAAGGCCCAAGAAGATCCATCCACATATGGCTAATGACCAAGGCATAGTAATGGAGTGCAGTTGCTTAGCAAGTTTTAACTAGAGAAGAGCAAATTTGTAGTATTAAGGACACTTCTTGGCATATTGCTCTGCATCTTTCTTAATTTTTGTCGAAAAGTATTCTTGCATATGGATGCCCCTCTCTAAGATATGAGCTTTGAAATGACTTGCACATTCTTTGGAATGAACTTCACAAAGGATGATAGGAACTTCCTCTTCAAAGACACATTTGAGACGAGAATTCTTTGGTAAGTTTCCAGAGAGAAGGAAACAATGAGCATCTTTGAATCTGAATCTTCATGTGTCTATTGCAGTGGAATGATACATCCCAGTAGATAAGAAGAGAATGAGGGGATCCATGCATGAAGAATGATTATTGATCTCCGTGATTTCTCCTTCTTCGATCGCAGAGTGAAAAAATTCTATTATCGTTCCTTCTGACGGAAGTCCAAACTTGGCGATCTCATTGGATTTTATGTTCTCAGCTTGAGGGTTGTGTTGTATATCGAAAATCGTAAAGCTCCTGATCTCATTTTGAACCATCACTAAATATCGTTTATGAATAGAGACTTTTGTCTCAAAACAGCCTTTGACTTACGAATTCATCACCAATAAATTTGTTCGGACATCAACATCATCTACAACATAATAACTACCAAACCAACCTCATTCTAACGGTCAACACTTCATATTATGCTTGATTGTTTGTAGTTGAAATGTGTAATTTAACAACTTGCTCGATCTTAACACTGTTTGGATTTATATTACCCCAACTCCTGATGAGTTCTTGACTGTGACGTCACGTAAACGTATGTAGGTAAATTGCTTTATATGTTATGATATATATTATGTTATGAAATCAGTTAGGTTAAGAAAATATATAACCTAAGTTAATTTTATAACCGGTAGGAGGAGGAAGCGATCGGCAGTTGGCGGTCCATTGGTGCGTGTCACGCTAGAAGCATGCGACATCGGGTAAGATAGGAGGAGGAAGCAATCCCGCAGGTTTCATTTTCATTTTCCTCCAGAAACAGAGGCGTCCCCGACGGAAGCCGCGCAGGAGCCGACCGACGCCAGATCTCGCCGGAGGCCCAAATCTCCTCGTTTCTCTCGATTTTTCTTCCTAACTCAAGGTAATCTCTTCCCCTCTAGTCCTTTTGTCCTTTTTTCCAAAGATCTTCACGGATTGAAATGGGTAGAAATCTAGGGTTTGAGCTTTTGAGATTTCTTTCATCTATTTCCATCTAAAAAGTTTCTGTGATGGGTTGTGTGCCCTAATCCGTGATGTCTATGTAATTTTGGCGGAACCCTAAGGGAGGTCGTATCGATTTCAGATATTGGCTTGCCTTTTTTGGGTTGGGGAAAAAGAAAAACGAAATCCTACGTAACTATCTTATGTTGGAAGTGTTACACATTAGAGTAGAATTAAAGTAAAGCATACTATGTTATTCATGTAGCTTATCTGGTATCCATTGACTCCAAATCCCTAATTGGAGGAAAGTGATTGCTCCAATTCACCCATGGAAGGTTAGAGATTGCTATCCTACCCTATATGAGTAAAGAGGAAAGTTATTTAAAGAAATTTGAAGTCTTTAAATATTAGGACAGCAAACTCATAAACGTTTGAAGCCTCATTAGAGCTACTTAGGTTAAGGGGATCCATATGCCTAGGAATGTAAGGCATCAACTTGACAATAATGTGATGTTCTATATTATAGGAAATGACGTCACAAGGCAGTGGAAGACGCAATGAAGAAGGAAGGAGAGATAAAGGCAAGGAAAAAGTACGAGAAACTGATCAACGCAAGAATAAGGGCAAGGAGAAAGTAGGAGTGAGTTCTTTTCCTAATACAATGCAATTTCTTATGTTTCCTTTGTTCTTATAAATGCTTAAATGTCTTAAATGCCTAAATAAGATAAGATGATAATAACCATGTAAGAGCAAACATACGATTAAGCCGCAAGAGAAATGTAACAAGACAAGATGATGGACTATAGAAAGTGTTAACCCACATTGGAAGGTGGGGAGAATAATCTTCTTTTATCGTGCGAGTTAAGGGCACGATTGGTAATATGTACGTGCGAGACAAGGGCACGAGAAAATATTACCTTAGTGTGAGATAAGGACACTTAATTTACATTTCAGATAGCCCACTATCAAAAGTGAATTAAAAAGCAAAGAGACATTATGTACAAGTAATAAAAGTCATGATAAGACTGAAAATAAAGGAAAAGAAATATGTCAAAATATTAAGAACTAATCATAATAAGAAAAAGCAAGGGAAACCAAGAATTCACATAGTCAATTGACTAATATAAAATAAAACTAAACAGATTAAGGAAGAGGCGGTCCCAGTCACCAGTGGTCAACGTCGATCATGCACTCCTCGGCAGGAAAAGAAGTATCGTCTTTGGATGGAGGTTTACTCAGCAGTCCTTGGCGTACTACAGGAGCACAGAGAGAGGTGCAGTGACCCAGAGTGTCCCCATGAGGAGTTCCAGTTTTACTGCATGTAGTGTCAGTGTACAATACAAAGTTGAGTTCACTCAGCTAGCATACTATGCAAGTGACATGGTTCCTAATGAACAAGAACATTGTTTTCGCTTCCAATTGGGTCTGCGAGAAGATGTGAGAGTACATCTGATTTCGTAGCGCATTATGCATTATAATGAGTTTGTGGAGACAACAAAACTAATTGAAAGAGATGTGGAAAGCTCGCAGAAAAGGATTGAAGTACAACCAAAGAGGTTGTCGGAAGAACAGAGCAAGACCTTTTCAGGTAAAAGTGTAGACTCAAAGTGGAAAAAGTTTAAAAAGGGTCATCCGGTGCCATCCCCCGCAGCCAGCGGTATTATCAGTTATCCTCATTGTGGAAAAAGTGGCAAGGCTCACCCAGGAGAATGTTTAAAAGGGACAAGGATATGTTTTAAATGTCACCGCCCCGGGCATTTGAAGCATGGATGTCCCTTGTGGAAATCAGAAGCTGGAAGGGATACCAGAGGAGGTCCAATTCAAAGCTCAACTTTGCATTCTCTTGATAAAGGAAAGGGCCTTAAATCAGTGGCGTCAGGATCTGTCCTTCAACCCAGGTAAGAAAGGCAAGTACAACCAAAAGGTTTTTAACCTTAACCAACAAGAAGCGAAAGCACATGATACGGTGATCACAGGTATGGTTTCTGTTCACAATAATATTATGAAAGTTTTATTCGACACTGGAGCCAGCCACTCTTTCATAGCTTCAGCGGCAATGAAACATCTAAATATAGAACCTCATCAGTCCTATAATGATGATAATCATGCAAGAGCAAATATACGATTAAGCCGCAAGAGAAATGTAACAAGACAAGATGATGGGCTATAGAAAATGTTAACCCACATTGAAAGGTGGGGAGAATAATCTTCCTTTATCGTGCGAGTTAAGGGCACGATTGGTAATATGTACGTGCGAGACAAGGGCACGGGAAAATATTACCTTAGTGTGAGATAAGGACACTTAATTTACATTTCAGATAGCTCACTCTCAAAAGTGAATTAAAAAGCAAAGAGACATTATGTACAAGTAATACAAGTCATGATAGGACTGAAAATAAAGGCAAAGAAATATGTCAAAATATTAAGAACTAATCATAATAAGGAAAAGCAAGGGAAACCAAGAATTCACATAGTCAATTGCCTAATATAAAATAAAACTAAACAGGTCAAGAAAGAGGCGGTCCCAGTCACCAGTAGTCAACGTCGATCATGCACTCCTCGGCATGAAAAGAAGTATCGTCTTTGGGTGGAGGTTTACTCAGCAGTCCTTGGCGTACTACAGGAGCACAGAGAGAGGTGCAGTGACCCAGAGTGTCCCCATGAGGAGTTCCAGTTTTACTGCATGTAGTGTCAGTGTCAGTATATATATATATATATCTGTACATAGTAGCTGTGTGATATGAGTCAGTTGTCAGTTGTATATGTGTAGTATGGTAAGCCCCTTTTGTATCATAGGGCTACCTTTTTGGACTCATATATATATATGTATCAGAAACTCCTAAGGAAATGAAATAGTTTATTTTGTCTTGCTCTTTTATTTTTAGTACTCTTTCACATACTGCTATACTCTGACTGTTCGTACTTTGCTCTTATGAAATGCTAAGTTATATTGTAGTGGTAGCCATAAGGGGGTCGTCACATTGACAGAAGCTCCATCCACGAACATTGTCTATGATTGAGGTGTTGCTACCTCCCACATTATCATGCTCAATGCACTCACATACGTAGTTGATGCTTCCTAGAGAGACAACATCTTCTTGCTCAATGCACTCTCACAGTCGGGGGAGGGGTACTTTCAGCTACTTTTTTACCCTTGATGGAAACAGACTTATCATCAGATTTTTGAGAAACATACTCTCGTGGCATGCCCCTTCAGCACTTTCAATCAGATTCTAAAGAACTCGACAACTCTTTATATCGTATCCAACATACTTGCGTAACTCACAAAACAGCTCCCTATCTTGGTTCCCATACTCATCTGTCAGAGGTCGAGGTTTCCTGAAGCCCAGTTGCTTCTGGATGATCTAGACAACCTCCTTTATGAGAAAGTTCCGGTCTATATACTGCTCTTAAGTATCATCATATATAAATGCACGAGGAGCAGAGGATTGAATGGGACAAGCATGCAAATGTTCTGGCGGCAGGGCTTGTGGTAGAACTTATGAGGTTGTGGTGATCTTATATTGATGGACATGATGAGGTGGAGGTGCGCGTTGATGATGTAAGTTATTCCCACGTTGTGGCATCAATGCGATGAACTCAGGGAGGTTCTTAGGAGCATGATTGGGATGACCAAGGGGAGGTTAGGTGAGAAGAATTATCCCCTCGCTATCACTGTACTAGTTGGATGATAGATAAGACAAACCCAAGATTGGTTGTCTCCCCTTCGATGAAGTGGTAGACCATGTTGATCAGATCCCTATAGGAGCTAGGTGGCTTTCGGCCCATTTAAGATTTAAAGCGCCCTTCCTGAATTCCATACACCATGGCAACCTGGTACATGGTCCGGGTCAACGTTATAGATCCCGAGGATCTCCGCAATGATAACTTGGTACATGGCCGTGTACATGATAAACAGGTAGCAACAAAAAAGAGCTACAGGAGAAAGCAAAAAAGCCGGTACAAGGAGAGCAGAGCACGGGCGAATACGATAGTTGTACTCGAGCAAGCTATAACTGAATTGTAAAGTACTCACAAATTCACCCGGGTGTCTCATGTGAGCTTGTCCATGTTGAAGATGTATTTTTCAGATTGATTCTATCTTGGAGGAGGCAGTCGTCAAATTCGAGTAAAGAATTCTAAAATTGGACATAATTAGCATAACATCCATAGGTATCATGTAGATTTGAAGTTTTTTAATAATATTTTTCAAGTTAGTTTTTGTATGAGAAAATATAGAGAAAAAATGATTAAGCGCACACACATATGACTGAGCGTATTATTCGAAACTCGAAAGTCACTCGAAAACCGCTCGGATAATGAGTTGAATCGCACTCAGTTACAATTGATTCGACTCAATTTGACTCGAATCACATTTCGAGTAGATTTTGAGCTTGCCCTGTGAAAGTGGGGATAAGATCTACCTTAACTCTAGAGGGGGGGTGAATAGAGTTTATTAAAATAATTTTCAAGTTAAAAATTATTTTGCAGTGCAAGACTTAATTTAAATATATGTGTAAGGTGCTTGCAGTAAATAAAAATAATGAAAGCAAAAAATAAAAACACAGCACACAGCAAACAAAATATAACAACCAGAAGACACAAAGAGCTATAGTGGTTCCCCAATCAAACTGGGTGCATCCACTCTTCTACCACCCTAGGTAGGAATCCACTGCAGGATGAGTTGATCAGGTGTCTTGGACACCAATGAGCTTTTGATAAGGTGCTCAAAAACCAAACCAGATTTTTTGATCAGGTGTCTTGCCACCACTGAGTTTTGACAAGGTCTCAGAAAGTTGCACAAAACTTTTGAAGGGAGTTTTGAGAAACCCTTTTACAGCAGAAAAAGAAAGAGGTGAGATGTTCTTCTCTGTCAACAATCAGAGAGAAGACTAGTGGATGATGTTGTCAAAGCTCCCCCTAAGATCTGGAAATTGTTCAGGAAAAGAAGCTTTGCACTAGGGTGATATGTCTTCAGTAGATGAGATCTCCAGCAAAAGATGATTCCAGCAGTTGCTGAAATGTGTAGTGTCTGGAGTCTTGATGGATGAAGCCTCTGAACACTTGAGTCAAAAGAGATCTAGAAAATCTTCTCTTCTGTATGTTGATTTCCTTCAGTGGAGTGTGTTCTGAAAGAATTCTGTCTGTGTGTCTGTTCTTTTTTTTTGTAACTGTTAAAAATTAGGAGTAGCAGAATGAATCTTCTCTTTTATTTCTTAGATCTGAAAAGAATGAAATGATTCTCTGTCTCCAAGATAGCCGTTCGCCACTCATTAATGACTTCCTTAAATGATTTTTGTCTCTGGAGGAAAGTCCTACAAAACATTCCTTTAAATCTCCCTTGAAACTTGCTCCAGATTAATTGAAACGGCTACAAGATTCTTGAAATAAATGCTGAGAATAAATGAGATAGAATTCCATAACTGTCTGAATTTGAATCTTGAGAATCGTCGATCTCTCCAGAAAATCGTCGACCTGAGCTCAGAGACTGGAACTAGACTGGAAACAGAAATCGTCGATCTGAGCTCAACTATCGTCGACCTGAGCTCAGAGACTGGGAAAACAGCTAGAGACAGAAACGTCGATCTAAGCTCGAAGATCGTCGAACGGAGTTCGACGACTCGTTGAACTGAGCTCAGAGATAGTCGAACTGAGTTCGACGATTCGTCGACCTGAGCTCGACGAAAATGACTTAGTCTCCTGAATTTTGAGTATCTGAACTGATGGTCTTGGGGGCAGCTTTCAGGCCTAAATACTAACACTTACACTCAATCTAATTGACCTTAAAAACTATGCAAGAGGTCAAAACAAATTTTCCTAAGGACATAATGATCCTTGCCCAAATCAGTAATAGGGTGTTCCAACAATCTCCCCCTATTTGGGTTAGGATTACTATTTACATGACATAGGAAATAAAAGCATACAATGCAGATATAAAATCAAAAACAGCATTACAGAAACATAAATAAAATCTCAACAGAAAGTCAGAATAGATAACACTGTCAACTTACATAATCTTTCCTTTTCCTTGCTCTTTTTGAGAACTATTTCTCTGTTAGGATTAAGAGCTTCTTTCTTGGATCTTCTGTCATCATCTGCACCTAGAAAAGTTTGATGTTTTGGCCTGGGGACTACAGCTTCTGGGTGCAGCTTCATATAGCTTTCTGAGTCAAAAAATTTGCTGGAAGAATATCTTTCAAGTTTTTTCTTTCTCTGTTCTGATAGAGTGGTGAGATTTGATATATCTCTTCCTTGTTCTCTTGCCTTTTTAATTTGATCTAGTGCAGCCAACTCTTTCATTCTTGCTGTCCAAGAAGTATGATTATTCTCTGGGTCTTCAAATGGAACAGGAGGTTCATTTCTGTTTGATGAAACATCAGGAGTAGATCTGGAAGAAACTAGATCTTTTAACTTATAGGGAAAAGGACCAGATGTAGTGTTAGTGGGACCTTGTCCTTCCCAATGATAAGGATGCTGCCTAGAATAACCTTTGGAATAAACTCTGAATTCTCTTTGATTTCCCCTATACTGTCCTCTTCTGTACTGGTAGCCTCTTGATTGACATCCTCTTGATTTAGATCTTCCTTGAGACTGAGAGGAGCCTTGACTTTTAGCAACAGATGACTGATAAGCAGAACTTCCACCAGTACCTGCATCTGGTGAAGGAGGAGGAGGAGGAGGAGGATTGAAATGAGATGATCCTTTATCATATTTCCTCTTTTTCTTCATTGCCTTAAGTTGGTTCCTGGAAAACTGCATCCATGGTTCTGAAATTGGACAATTATGCAAAATGTAGTATGGAACATCATTTGCATCTTAAATTTTCTCTTCGGAACTCTCTTTAGGGCCTTGCTTCTAGCTTTCCTCTTCCTTGCAATGGCTGCAGAGGAATCATCAGAATCAGTTCTAAATTGATCACTATCTGAGCTCTGAGGATTGTGATATAGTTCATCAATCCTTTTGAGGTAATCTCTTTGTTGTTGGGATTGAACAGAAGAAACAACAGCAGCAGCAGTAGTAACAACAACAGCACTAATAGCTGTAACTGGAATAACAGATATAGAAGTAATAACAGCAGAAACAGCAGGCTCAGAGTCATTAGCCTCTGTCATAAACACATCATCAGAAACTAAAACAGTATCAGCAGCAGCAGCAGGAACAACAGAAACTGAAGGATCACTGTCCACAGCCTTAAAAGAATTTATATAAGAAGATATTATGCTGTGCTCACAGCTAGAAATAGGCACAATGGCCTTAGTAAGATCTTCACTCTGCTAATCTGGAATACAGCTGAGATAAATAGTATCAAATTCTGACAACAGAGACCTGAGGTCAACTGTTATAACTAGAACTGGAACTGGAACTGGAATCTCTGAAGCAACTATAACTGGAGTTGAAGCAGGCAATCTCTCTACTTCATATGACATCTCCCCCTGCCTAGATTCAGTAGATACTGGATCAAGGCACCCAACAGAAGGGATTGCCTGAGGAGGATATAGGGAATAAAGCCTGTCAGATAACTCCTGAACAGATTTCAGAAGAGCCAGGGAGGTCTCCAGCAGGAGTGATAGCCTTGGAGCTAACATCTCATATAGCTTATCTGCAATGGCTGAGAGATCTACTTGCTCAAGTGGTGCTTGAGTAGAGGTAGAGATGAGTGAGGCAGAGATGGATGTAGGAGGAGTTGTAAATGTGGTTGGAGAAGATGTTAATGTGGATGGTAGAATTGATGGTTGAGATATAGAAATGGTGGAGATGGAAGTTAATGGAATGGAGATAGATGGGGTGAAGGATGGTTGAACAATGATGTCTTGTAGCAGTTGTTGATATGTTGTAGAAGAAGATGGTGGCTCAAGGGGTGAGGAGTGAGAATCATCCATATAGGAATCATCTAACAGATTGAAGGATGGAAGGTTAGATGATGAGTCAATGGATGTGTGTGGATAATGATGTAATGGATGGAAAACATCTTCAGTTGATATTGGTGTTGGTGAATGAATTGAGTTTGGAGATGGAATGGATATGGGGGATGAAATTGAGATGGTTATGCTGGATGTGATAATTGTTGAGGGATCAGCGGGTGGAGAAGGTGGAGATGAGGAGGCAGGCAGTTCTTCTGATGGGGCAGTTGCCTGAGGGGAAGTGACTGGATCAGTCCTGGTGCCTGAAGATGAGATGACTGCAGAGGCTCTGCTTGGCTTTGTAATTTGCCTGTCTCATTTGCCAAAAAGGGCACAGGTTAACCTCTTATAGGCATTGATATGCATCCCACTTGAAACAAGCAGCTCAGGGCATCTGCTATGAAGAAATAGCCCTAGAATCCTTTCAAAGTTGACAAAGTTCTTATTCACTTTCTTCTTAATTAGGTCAAAGAAAATTTCTCCCCAATTCAGCTGTTTCTTATCCACCAAAGCACCCATTAAATAGAATTGATACCTGGATATGGTATCATGGGCAGAATGTTTTGCTAACAGGACCATTCCAACAACATCTGCTAGAAATCTGTATTCCACTAACAGATTTTTCTTAAGCAACTTGTTAGGATTTGCTGCTGAGTGACACATCCTATCAAGCATACTTGCAAACTCTTCTCCAGATAACTCAATAGAATCTTGACCAGTACTTAGGTGAAAAACTTCTGTTAAGATAGCAGGAGTAAAAGATACCTGATTTCCTGATATAGTTCCAATCATTGTATTTTGATCTTGATTCTGAGCAGTATACACTCATTCTTTGATTTCATCTGCAGCCAGTTTTATCCTTGTGGTCATGATGTGTACTACCTGTTGATCTTTGAATAAATCCAGAATGTCCTTGAAAATCTGATCACTGGTCTCAAACGAGTCCATATCGATGTCGAATTCTGTGTCAAATTTCATTGCTGCCAAAACTGCAATAGAAACGGCTATTTTTACCTGCAAAAACGAACAAACAAAAGATCAAGTGTAGAAAAGTTTGGAGGGAAAGGGAAATTCTGCAGAGAGTATGAAAGCGCAAAGGGAGAACGACGGCCGAAAAATGAATTTTATATTAGGGTTTGACGCAGAAAAGGAAAGATCGTTGAACTTCGTTCGACGATCTGGGCTTCTAAAGGAATCTGAATGGTCTTCAACATCGTCGATCTCCGTTCGACGATATTGGATAGCATCGAGCTCCGTTCGACGATCGCTTGACCGGAAAAAGATAGCTTAGCACTATCTGGAAAGCGCTGAACTCCGGTCGACGATTTCTAAGAACGTCGATCTCCGTTCGACGATCTTTGGGAAAAACGTCGAGCGCAGTTCAGAGACCAGAAACAACCTACAGACACTAGAAAAATCAAGTTATTTGCCTAGTCTTGGTCAATTTTAGAGTTTTAAAATCTTGGATCTTATTTTAAACTTCCTCCATCTAACATTCCTAACGGATTCAGGAAGAATGTATGTTTCTTTTCATCCAATGGTTTGGTGAAAATATCTCCCCTTTGCAAGTCAGTTAGGATATATTGAAGTTCAATTTTATTTTTCTCAACATTGTCCCTTAAAAAGTGATGTCTAATTTCTATATGTTTTGTTCTACTATGGAGGACTGAATTTTGTGCTATAGAAATAGCACTAGTGTTATCACAGAAAATTTTTGACTTCTCTAAGTTGTAGTCATAGTCTAGGAGCTGATTTTGAATCCACAAGATCTGTGAGTAACAACTACCTACTGTCATATATTCAGCTTCAGCAGTTGATGTGGACACAGATGTTTGTTTCTTGCAAAACCAGGAGACAAGTCTGTCACCAAGAAACTGGCAAGTTCCACTGGTGCTTTTTCTGTCTATTCTGCATCCAGCATAATCAGTATCTGAAAATCCAGTTAAGTCAAATGCTGAGTCTTTTGGATACCAGAGACCTAGATTTTGACAACTTTTCACATACCTAAGAATCCTTTTTACTAAGATTAAGTGTGACTCTCTAGGGCTCACTTGGAATCTAGCACATATGCATGTAGCAAACATTATGTCAGGTCTACTAGCTGTAAGGTACAATAAAAAGTCAATCATTGCTCTATATGTTGTCTGATCAACAGGTTTCTCATGTTCATCAGCATCCAATACAGCATTAGTAGGCATAGGTGTTTTCATACATGATGCTTCAGACATACCAAATTTTTTAACCAGTTTTTTTGCATACTTGGTTTGAGAGATGGATATGTCTTCAGCATGTTGTTTGACTTACAATCCTAGAAAGAAGGAAAGCTCACTCATGCTACTCATTTCAAATTTAGAATGCATTAGGTTTGAAAACCTTTTGCACATATTTGAATCAGTAGAACCAAAGATAATGTCATCTACATAGATTTGTACTAGTAAGGTATTGGACTTATGAGTTCTAATAAAAAGAGTTCGGTCTACTCTACCCCTTATAAAATCATTTTTCAGAAAAAATCATGTTAGAGTCTCATACCAAGCTCTAGGAGCTTGCTTTAGACCATATAATGTTTTATGCAATTTGAAAACATAATCAGGATGAGTTGGAGAAATAAAACCTGGGGGTTGTCTAACATAGACTTCTTCTTTGATGTCTCCATTGAGAAAAGCACTATTTGCATCCATTTGATATACTTTGAATCCTTTGTGTGCTGCATAAGCTAAAAAGATTCTTATGGCCTCTAACCTTGCAACTGGTGCAAAGGTCTGGTCATAGTCTATCCCTTCTTCTTGAGAGTATCCTTGAGCAACTAGCATTGTCTTGTTCCTTACAATGAGTCCTTGATTATCCAATTTATTTTTGAACACCCATTTTGTTCCAATAATGGAGTGATCCTTTGGCCTTGGCACTAGTTCCCAAACTTTGTTCCTTTCAAATTGATGTAATTCATCTTGCATTGCAATGATCCAGTGTGGATCTTGTTCTGCATCTTGAATGGATTGAGACTCAATTTGAGAAAGAAAGCAAGCGTGCATCAGGTTTTGGTTGACCTGATTTCTGGTTTGCACACCAGCTGAGATGTCTCCAATCACTTGGGAGATTGGATGGTCTCTTGATGTTACTAAATCAACATAGGGTGTTGATTGTTCACCAACCTGTGTTGTTTCCTCCTGTAGAACAACAACTGGCTCTTCAAGAAGATTCTCTCCAAGCTGTTGAATATCTTCTTCATCTTCACTGCTTTTATCTTTTTGTATAATATGTAACCTGTCCAAATTTTCAGCAAGAGAGTGTACCTGCAAAGATTCTATGGTAGAAGCATTCTTCTCCTTAAAAGACATGTTGGATTCATCAAAGGATACATGAACAGATTCTTCAATTTTAAGAGTAGATTTGTTATACACCCTATAAGCTTTACTGATCATGGAGTATCCCAGAAACACTCCTTCATCAGCTTTAGCTTGAAATTTTGCTATGTATTTCTTGTCATTATTGTGAATGTAACAAATGCAACCAAAAATTTTAAAATAATCTACTTTAGGTTTCTTCTCTTTAAGTAATTCATAGGGAGTCTTGCCCTTTCAGCTTATGTATCAAACTTCTATTCAACACATAATTGGAGGTGTTCACTGCCTCTGCCCAAAAGGATAGAGGAAGGTGAGCATCTGACAACAATGTAGTAGAAGATTCAATAAGGGTTCTATTTTTCCTTTCAGCTACCTCATTTTGTTGAGGAGTTCTAGGAGCTGAGAAAGTGTGTCTGATCCCTTCACTCTGACAGAACTCTTGCATAAGAAGAGAATCAAACTATGTCTCATGATCACTTCTGATCAGGGCAATGTGAGTATTGAACTTACTCTGTATGCATTTGAGAAACTCTGTGAAACACTTAAAGTTATCAGACTTCTTTCTCAGAAAGAACACCCATGTGAATCTAGAGAAGTCATCTACAACTACTAAAGTATAAGATTTCTCTCCTAAGCTTTGTACTGTAATGGGTCCAAAGAGATCCATGTGTAACAGATACAAAATCCTAGGTGAATCACTCTTATTAAGTGACTTGAAGCTATTTTTGGTTTGTTTGCCTAATTGACAAGCCCTGCAAAGTCCTTCCTTCTTGTAGGGGCCAGAATGTAGTCCTCTAACAAGGTTGTCCTTGGATAGCCTAGCAATGGTTCTAAGGTTTATATATCCTAATCTTTTATGTCATAGTTCATTAAGTCTACAAATGGAATTGAACAAGCATATATCTACCTTACTTGAAAGAAAATCTACAAGATAAATGTTACCTTTCCTTTTACCTGTCAACACAGTTGTGTTGTCCTCTGATTTGATTTTGCATGAGGATTTCTTGAAAGTCACTTGGTAGCCTTCATCACACAGTTGACTGATGCTGATTAAGTTGTGTTTCAGTCCTTCCACATAAGCTACTTTCTTGAATGTGACTGAGCCAATCTGGACTGCATCATATCATTTTGTTAGTCCAAAGTTTGAATCACCAAATATTACTTTGGGTCCAAGTTTGGCTTTGAAGGATGTGAAATTCTCTTTGTTTCTTGTCATGTGCTTCGAGCACCCACTATCCAGATATCATTGCTGGTTTGATGTTGGATAGGTCTTCACCTGCACATAAACCATTTATTTGTTTTTTACCCAGTTTACCTTGGTCCTAGGTTGATAACCTTTAAATTCTGAAATAAAAGACATCTCTGGTTGACTCTTATAGCCTTCAGGATGATATCTCCTAGGAGGTATTATTCATTCAGTATAAGGGTTAAACCTCTGAGATGTAGGACCTCTAGGATTGAAGTTTGATTTACCTTTGAAAGATTTTTCAAAACTCTGAGCTCTGTTCGACGATCTATGAGCTGAGTTCGACGATCTTGGGTCAGATCGTCGAGCTCCGTTCGAAGATCGACTATGCCACAGTTCAGGGTTCAGAAATCGTCGACCTGAGTTCGACGATTCAGCCTGAGATCGTTGAACTCCATTCGGCGATCGTCGAGCTCTGTTCGACGTTTTCTGTTGAACTTTTATTTCTTGGGTAGATCGGAATTCTTCCTAGCCACCTCTACAACTCCCTTACCTTTATCTGAGATAAACTTGATTGCGGTTGTTAATACTATAGGTTGGCTGGATGAAACACCCAAGCCCAGTGTACTATTGAATCTTGAGTTCACTGTGCTTGTGATGTCCATTAGTTTGATACTTCTCCCATTGAGGGATTCTTCAAACTTCTTGGCCTCTGATAGTTCACTTTTCAGTGAGCCTATCTGCTCCCTACAGCATTCCAACTCCTCAGAGAGTTTGAGGTTATCTGATTTTAAGGTGCTTTGTTCAGACAGTTAATTTCTGAGAGAAATAATTTCTTTCTCAGATTTCAATAGATCTAAGCAAAGTGCTTTAAATTCACATTTGAAGTCCTCTAAATTAAAATCAAAAGAGTCTATTACCTGATCCTCTTCAGATTGAGTTTCTGATTCAGACTCTGACTCTTGTTCTGCATCAGTATTGTGTTGAGAGGCATTGATAGCCATCATGCAGAACTCATTTTCTTCAGCATCATCTTCATCATCACTTGAGCTGGATGAAGCTTCTAATTCTTCTTCTGTTTCACTCCAGGTTTCAGCTACAAACCCCTTCCTGGTATGTTTGTTCTTGCTGGAGGAGGGTTTGTCATTGCTGTTTTTCCTGAAGTCTTTGTCTCTTCTCCTTTCTTTTCTGTCCTTCTTCTGATTTTCTGGACAGTCAGACACAATGTGGTCTGGTTTCCTGCATCCAAAACAAATAATTTCTTTGTTATTGGACTTATCATACCTTGGCTTTTCATGCCCTCTGAATAACTTTTTCCTAAAGTCCTTCCTGGCCATTTTATAAAACATTTTGACCAGTAAGCTTAGCAGCTCTTCATTGCTTGTGACCTTGTCTTTAGGCTGATCTTCAATAGCTTTGAATGCTATTAATTTCTCTTTTCTGATTGCTGGTGAGGCAGCCTTCTGCTCTTCTTCTCTGTTCTTGATGAGCAGCTCATAAGACTTGAGCTTGCCTAAAAGAGCATCTGTGGTGATCTCATTTAGGCTTCTGGCATCCTTGATTGGCCAGATTCTTGAGTCTCAAGTGCTGGGAAAGCACATTAGGATTTTGTCATTGAGTTCAGTCAATGAGATCTCCTTGTCCCAGGTTTTCAGTTCATTGACTATAATACTGAGTTTGTTATACATATCACCAACTGACTCAGTTTCTCCTTTCTTGAAGTTCTCATACTGAGTTATGAGATGAGATCTTCTATCTTTCCTTTCATCTGCATATCCTGACATTATTTCAGATAGTTTGTCTCATATCTCTTTTGCTGAGTTGCATTCAGCTATTTTTTTAAATATTTCATCAGATATGGTTTGTGCCAAAATGTTCATTGCTTTGGCAACTGCAATTTTCCATTTTTTTTATTTCTGCATCTGTTCCTGAAGGAGGTGGAACAACACTTGTACTTGTATTTGTTGGGGGTCTTGGACACACTGTCAAAACAGAATTAAAGATGTCTTCATCAATAGAATTCATGTACAATCTTATCCTTGCCTTCCAAAGTGCAAACTTAGATAGATTGCACACTGCAGGTCTGGTGCTAGCATAATCTTTGTTCTGTGTCATGATTTTATATAAAGATAAATATAATACAAATAATAAAAACAAAAACCCTCTATAAAAGATTGATCTTATCAGAGATCTTTTGGTTCAGGTGTTAACCTGGTGTTTTTAACCAACCTGGCTCTGATACCAATTGAAAGTGTGGATAAGATCAACCTTAACTCTAGAGGGGGGGGGGGGTGAATAGAGTTTATTAAAATAATTTTCAAGTTAAAAATTATTTTGCAGTGAAAGACTTAATTTAAATATATGTGTAAGGTGTTTGCTGTAAATAAAAATAATGAAAGCAAGAAATAAAAACACAGCACACAACAAACAAAATATAGCAACCAGAAGACACAAGGAGCTATAGTGGTTCCCCAATCAAACTGGGTACATCCACTCTTCTACCACCCTAGGTAGGAATCCACTGCAGGATGAGTTGATCAGGTGTCATGGGCACCAATGAGCTTTTGATAAGGTGCTCAAAAACCAAACCAGATTTTTTGATCAGGTGTCTTGCCACCACTGAGTTTTGACAAGGTCTCAGAAACCAGCACAAAACTTTTGAAGGGAGTTTTGAGAAACCCTTTTACAGCAGAAAAAGAAAGAGGTGAGATGTTCTTCTCTGTCAACAATCAGAGAGAAGACTAGTGGATGATGTTGTCAAAGCTCCCCCTGAGATCTGAAAATTGTTCAGGAAAAGAAGCTTTGCAATAGGGTGATAGGCCTTCAGTAGATGAGATCTCCAGCAAAGGATGATTCCAGCAGTTGCTGAAATGTGTAGTGTCTGGAGTCTTGATGGATGAAGCCTCTGAACACTTGAGTCAAAAGAGATCTAGAAAATCTTCTCTTCTGTATGTTGATCTCCTTCAGTGGAGTGTGTTCTGAAAGAATTCTGTCTATGTGTCTGTTCTTTTTTTTGTGTAACTGTTAAAAATTAGGAGTAGCAGAATGAATCTTCTCTTTTATTCCTTAAATCTGAAAAGAATGAAATGATTCTGTCTCCAAGATAGTCGTTAGCCACTCATTAATGACTTCCTTAAATGATTTTTGTCTCTAGAGAAAAGTCCTAGAAAACATTCCTTTAAATTTCTCTTGAAACTTGTTCCAGATTAATTGAAACGGCTACAAGATCCTTGAAATAAATGCTGGGAATAAATGAGATAGAATTCCATAACTGTCTGAATTTGAATCTTGAGAATCGTCGATCTCTCCAGAAAATCGTCGACCTGAGCTCAGAGACTGGAACTACACTGGAAACAGAAATCGTCGATCTGAGCTCAACTATCGTCAACCTGAGCTCAGAGACTGGGAAAACAGCTAGAGACAGAAACGTCGATCTGAGCTCGAAGATCGTCGAACGGAGTTCGACGACTCGTTGAACTGAGCTCAGAGATCGTCGAACTGAGTTCGACGATTCATCGACCTGAGCTCGACGAAAATGACTTAGTCTCCTGAATTTTGAGTATCTGAACTGATGGTCTTGGGGGCAGCTTTCAGGCCTAAATACTAACCCTTAGACTCAATCTAATTGACCTTAAAAACTATACAAGAGGTCAAAACAAATTTTTCTAAGGACATAGTGATCCTTGCCCAAATCAGTAATAGGGTGTTCCAACACCCTGAATCATATCTTATCAAAGGCGCACCGAAACGCAAAGGGGTCATGGAGCCTAGGCGCAAGCGTGTGCCCGAGGCACGGTGAACTGGATGCCCAAGTGCGTCTAGGGTGCCCTGGTGCGTCCGAGAACATGTTTTTGCCCGCCTCCTAAAAAAGGTTGAAAAAACACCTTGAAAGGCCCTGGCGCACCTTTGGTGCGTCTGGGAGCTGGTAATGCGCACACCTGGACGCGCCCAAGGCACATCGCCCGACTTTGCATTGTAGAGGCGAGGGCCGGTGCGCCTAGGCGCGCGCCTTAATAATACAGCTTAAATCGCTCGAAATATGATTCGAATCAACTTGAATTGATTAAAATATTATGTACTTATTAACATATTATTATTCTAAAATAAAAAACACTAATGTCTAAAACAAACTAAAGAATTAAAGTCTTAAAAAGACTTCATTAACACAATTTCGAGCCACTTTAATTTCGAGCTGACTCAAAATAAAGAAAAATTGCTCAATTTCGAGCCGACTCAATTCTATTTCAAGATGACTCGGAATTGAGTCATAATAATTTTGATTTTTTGACAAGCTAAAAGAAACAATCCCAGATGATTAAGCTTTTTTTAATAATCTATTTAAAGCTATATAGACCGGGGCCTTCGGCACAGCTAATTGCCATTTAAGTATGATTGAGAAAGCATATCTAGCAAAAATACAACAAAACAATACAATACAACAAGGCTGTCATACTGCTAGAGAGCTTGTTGAAAGAATGGTAAAATATTTCTCACTCGCAAGATCAAAGACATTATCCGAAAGGATAGGGGCCATGTTCAATGGCAAAACTACAGAACAACGAAAGTTGAATTAAAAAAAGAAACACACACACACGAGTGATAGGCATGTGGCTCCGCCCCTACGGCCAACCGCGACAGTATCTCAAATGTGATAGTGCACGGGGGTCCCCATGCCCCGCGCGACATTATTCCGGCCACGACATTGCCCGTTGTGACGGCGTTTCCGCCACTCATAAATCCCTCAGAGTTATACTCCGCTCGCCGCTCATTTTTGCGGTGTGCACGGGGGTTTGAGACCGGCGGGGAGAACATATTTTTTATTGTAGGTAGAGAACTGTCTATATGAGAGCATATTTTTTTAAATAAAAGAAAAAAATATAAATTTTAAAATTTTGAATTTTTTTAATAAAGAGGGGTAAACTCGGAAAGTGAATGTTTAACCAAATGGTGTTTTCTTTTTTAATATATATATATATACACACACACAGGCACACAAATATAAAGATAGATAGATATGTATAATCTATACATGCACACATATTAATACTTGGAATTATGTCATGCTATTGAAGTGGCAATCTGGATTTTCTACTACACTTTGTGTATATATACATAAGAATGCAAAGCACATGAGGATTTAAGTTCTTTTGCTGCATTTAGAAGCTCATTTTTTTTGTACGCATGGTTATGATGGAGGTTTTCTTTTTCATGAAGCCAATATGAAAACCATGTAATTCTGAGATGGAAACACTTACGCATCAATCATCTTGTAGTCATCCAGATCATTCCAACGCCCTTCCTTGACCATTGGTGTTGCCAATCTTGCATACCTGTAAAGATCCATATAACTTTAATCATTATTTAAGAACATGGAAAGGAACTTGTGGACAAAAACATAAAATTCACATAATTGCTTGATAGGTCAGAGTTAAATGACTTTATATGATAAAAGTAATGACAATGACTCGGATATGATCAATGCTATAATAATAATTTTAATCATTCTTTTTCTTAGTAGGTAAAATAGCAAATTATACTCTAGCAGGAAAAGCTTGGTAATGACACAAACCACTTCATGCAGCAATGATCTGCTGCGCGAGTTGACAACTTAAGACTGATAGCTTGCCAGGATATATTGTCCCTAATCTGTAAAGAAATAGGAGGCAGATGGTAATATTTGAATACAACAAATATATTGAAGGTTGTTTACAAATATAAATGATGAATAATCGATTACAAATGTAAATGATGGATAATCGATTACAAATGCAAATGATGAATAATCATGTGTTGCAACCTAAACAACACAATGAGCAAGCAATTGTTCCAGTAAGGAAGACAAACCACCGCATGATTACTTTTCTTCTCCTGAAATGCTTTCATCCGCAGGTCCAAGTTCACTAGATCAAACAAAGATTGGTACTCGAACTGCTTCCATTTCCCTAAAATATATAAACAAAAAAAATTACAATCAGTAGCATAGCAAGTCCATGGTCATATGTAGAACCAAACGGCTGAAGAAAGTAACGTGTAAAGTCAGAAAGCTTGACGGTTTTAAGTACACAAAATACACCAAAGATCTCAATAAGCCCCAGTCCGGTTAAGCAAAAATGTTGCTATGGCTCCATGTTCATTTGCGGAGAAACGGTCCGGGGATTCACACTCCACACGGACCTGGAATCCCCGCAAAATCACAGATGTTGGACAGATTCCGGAAGCAGCAGCTGGACCGTGGCCTCAGTTCAGGGTCCGTGCAGGATTCACGCGGCCAAGCCAGCCGAAACCTCCAAAATCGCTCAGAATAGTATATTTAAGCATCATGGATCAACATGTATCCTTGATCAATACCAACTGAATAACAATTAATTACTCCAAATGCACTATATATAAGGACGGAAACACTTTTAAAAAGTTTGTCATTATTTGATAACAGAAGAGATATTCCAAATATATTTATAATTTATAAATATAATAATATTCCAAGTTTGCAATAAACAATTTAGTGGTCAACTGCCTTTATAATAACCTGAATATTCTTTTCCATTGTGACTTGATGAATTTTATATTTTGGTGATTTTTACCAGATTGCAAGGACTATTGTACGGATGTATACATATTAGATCCTCATACAATCTTGTTTTTGTATAGATGATTCTCCAATCGTAAGATTTTTTTTAATCAATTTGAGCATATGTTGCATAATATTTGCAGGGAAAGTGTTCCAAAGAACTGGCATCGGCATAAACGCACGAGATAAAGTAGGTATAACGAATACTTGGCGAGCCTACAGCACCTGCACGTGTGACCCACGCATACGACCGCTCTTGCACCGGTTGTCGACAATAAATTTGAAACTTGGTGTTGTCTTCAACCACTCTCCTCAGGCAACCCTCTCCATCAGTGTTTGTGCGTCTTGTAGCTAACCACTAGTTGTAGTCCCCGTGAATCCCACAAGCATCTTTCCTTGATCTCGGGACTTTTTGTTGCAGCGGCCCATCCACCATGCCACTCATTGGCTGCCAGTGTTGCAGCTTCACTGCTTCGCGTCCACCCTCGTGCGCCACCTCCGTTTCATCTAGACTAGCAAGCCTCCTAGTAGCTATCCCCGCTGAGCATGACCCTCACTGGCGCCATGGTCGAAGCTCGTGTGGATATCGTTGAACACTACTTCAAGGGACATGCACATTCCCTAATCTCTATGGGCACTATCTTACAATTAATTGAAGCTTGAGGTGCTCTTGTAGAACAACACTCTGTCTCGCCTAGTATTTCTGACAACCCCTCTTCCATCATTCTCCACCACCTATCCCGCACACTCAGGTTCCAATGGTGGCCCAAACCACTGCTGCATATGCCCCTCGTGCATTCGAGGTGTCCCACTTCACTGATTTTGACCTGAACGCTTGGATCACCTAAGCAGAATGATTCCTTCACATGCAACACATGACAAACAACAACAACAACATTCAAGCCTTTATCCCACTATAGTGGGGTCAGCTATACAGATCCTTTGTCGCCATTGTGCCCTATCTTTTGTCATAATCTCACTAATGTCTAAGTAGATCATGCCTTTCCTTACAGTTTCATTTCAAGTCTTTATTGGTCTACCCCTCCCTCGTTTAACATGTAGTGACTAGACTCTCACAATGCCTAACAGGTGCCTCTAATGGTCTCCTTTGCACGTGTCCAAACCATCTTAGACGAGCTTATCGCATCTTCTCTACAATTAGTGCTACTTATGTCTTATCCCTGATACTGTCATTCCTAATTTGTTCCAGTATCGTGTGTCCACACATCCACCTAAGCATTCTCATATCCGCAACTCCCATTTTTTGCTCATGTACACAATTCAATGTCCAACACTCAGAACAATAGAGCATCGCGGGTCTAATTGCAGTACGGTAAAACTTGCCCTTAAGTTTTAGTGGTACTTTGTGATCACATAAGATCCCTAATGCGCCTCTCCGCTTCAACCAACAACTTGGATTTTATGTGTCACAGCTTTATCAATACCTCTGTCTTTTTGAACTATCGATCCAAGATATTTAAAAAAGTCACTACAGGAAATATCTTGATCACCCAACTTAATAACGAAGTCATTTGTCCTTCTTGTACTGCTAAATTTAAGCTTCATATACTCTGTTTTTGCCCTGCTCAACCTAAAACCCATCTTTTCTAAAGTATCTTGCCAAGATTCAAGTTGTGCGTTTACACCCTCGCGTGTCTCATCAACCAAAACGATATCATCCGCAAACAATAAAAACCAAGGTATTGCTTGTTAGATATGTTTGGTGAGCTCATCTAAGATAAGGGTAAAGAGATAAGGGCTTAAAGCTGAGCCTTAATGTAAGCCAACAGTGATAGGGAATTCTTGTGTCAATCCTCCAGATGTTCTCACCCTTGTCACTGAATTTGTATACATATCTTTGATTGTGTCAATATATGATATATTTACACCTTTCTTTTCTAAGACTCTCCATAAGATCTCTCTTGGAACTCTATCATAAGCCTTCTCAAGATCAATAAACAACATATGCAAATCTTGTTTTCTTTCTTGATAGTTGTCAATGTGATGCAGGACGGCGCATAGGGTTTGCGCGTCTGTCGACCTTTTTCTAGGAACCCTAAATGTATGCAATGAAATATGACTTTTAGCAAACAATTGAAGCGAATGTTGCGCGGATTTATGAAATGAAGCAACTAAATTATTTGGAACGCACAAAATCGTTATTTTGTTTCAAAATGAATATCCTTGAATAAAACGGTTCAATTTCAAATCCGGAGAAGGAAGTTCGCAACTTTCGTTCCGTTCCCCTTGTCGTAACACAACGGAAATCATGAACTCCAAATACGTTTCCGTTTGGAGTTTTCGACGTAGCGTTTGCTAACGAAACTCGGGTGAAAACCCAGCAAACAGTCTATTAACCTACGAGAAAATATTGAGACACACACAAAAGAAGAGATAGAAACAATTACCCACGGAAGAGACGTCTTCCGTATTCGAAGTCGATGGCGATCACGCGAGGAACTACTCGTCACCTTCGATCTCCGCTCCGAGGTCGGCCGCTATCGCACACGGGCACCAAGGAATTAATTCACTCACTCTCACACGAAAGTGGTTCCCCGAAATCACTCAACAAGTAAGAAGCCACACACTAACAAATCTAAAATTCACTCGCTCTACACACTTAAAGTGGTTCCACGAAATCTCTAGCTACTCTAAAGAGGTTCCACGTAATCTCTGTCGCACGAAGAGGAAAATCACCCTATTTTCCACGGTTCGCACGCAAGCACGAAGCCAACATTTTTTAATTCCTAACATCTCAAAAAAACCATTAACTCCATACATTCACTTATCATCCTGAACAGCAACAGGGAAACAAGAACGAGCAGCAGCTAATTCCTAATTCAATCGGGAATTCATATCACAGCAAGGTATGAACAGTAACTTTAATGTTACTGTTCATCTTCTTCTCACGGAAGCAGAGCAGGCAAATTTCAGGATTTCACCAAACACTAAGTTCCTACAGGTACAGGAGTCAATTCTCACGCGGCAATCACAATTTTCACTTTATCAACATTCTTCAAATTTTCATTTCATCAAATGTTTACTGTTCATCATCTTCCACAGAAGGAAGCAACAAGCAAACGCTACACCTAACAGAAGCTTCAACGGGAATCACACGAACTGCAAACCTAAATCACGCCTACAGGACTCAAGAAAAAAACTCAAACAATCATCAATTTCATATTTTCATCATTCAACTACTACATAACTCACAAGGGAAGCACAAAGCAATTTCAGGAATCTCAATTCATTCAACAATCATCCAAATAACAACATACATATTCCCTATTTATAGGGTTACAATAACTGAAAACGAACGAATTAACAAGACCTCCATGGGCGGCCATGACAGAAACAGGGGTAGGTGCTGAAACCGCCGAAGTTGAGGGCGTTGTGGCTCGTCGACGTGGAAGTTGCTCCTGGTGCAGCGTTGTTCTCGCGGAAGAGTATACGCGGCCGGATCGTGGGGAAGACGCCCCGTTTGGCGGAAGAGGAGGTGCGGCTGAACCCCACCCTAATCTTGCGGGAAGAGAACTGTGTCGGCTGGACTTCGGATGTTGAACCGGTCATTTGACATTCATATATATATATATATAAATATAATTACATAGGGTATAATATATATATATGTTTTATCTTTTAACAGTTAATTTAAATGTATATGTATATATATATTTCGAAGTAATATATATATACACATATATATTTCACACACAAAAAATAATTGCAAAATTAAAAAATTGTCAAAATGACACAAATAAAATATACTAGACTCAGGGCCGATAGAGGTCCGGTCGGGTGCGGCGTCGGGCATTTTCGTCGACTTGTTCGGGATTGGTCTCCACCAACTCTCCCCCTCTCGAAATCACTCATCTCTGGTGAGTGCTCCGAGCGAAGTGCGGGAGAAATCAACATCCATGTCAACGAACCAAATATCGCTGAAAACCACCATCAGTAGTGGTCACTGTCCAACATATGCTCGGGAACTGTAATAGAGTATTCTCCTGGTGTCTCATGCTCAACCTGAAACTGGTAGTGAAAACAGAAGGAACTGCAATGAAAGTGTCAGTAGCGGAATGAACGTTGGTATGTCCCATAACTCATCTAGAGTGCGAGTCACTAGATGGTTATACCCAAGCACTATCGACAACAAGGGAGACAATGAAGCAGGTATCCATGTCTTAAAATTCGCAAGTGTACTATTCAGATAAAGCTCATCCATATAAGGACGAGGTGACTCATCTGGAGGCTCACTAGGAGGGTCGTCAAATGACCCATCAGTCGAGTGATGGTCCTCCGGAAGCAACCCATCAGAAGGGGTCGTACTCCCGGAAAAGGTAGAAGTGACTACCTCGAGATCACTACTAAGCTCTCGGCTCCCAAACGTAATGTCACTCGGTGCGCCATCAGGAGTGGTGACGTGACTTGATGCGCCATCAGGTGTGGTGATGTGACTTGGTGCAGCACCAGGTAAAGTGTGCAAGGAATCTACACTCAAAAGAGAGCTAGTAGATATAGCGTCATGGGAGGGTTCACTAAGTGGAGCAGACTCACATGGGGGTTGACTCCACACATCTTGTATAAGAATATCAGACAGAGTGGGTGATGTCTCCCTAGTGTGGGCGGTGGAATGCTCTTGTTGACCCTTAACGTCTATCATCATGTTCATCTTCGGAACACTCAGAGGATCACTAGGTGTGACGTACTCTTGACGATAGTGACCTCTATAGTATTCGTGAGTGTAGTCGTGACGATCGTCCATAACATAATCATGGCGTGCTCGTGGATGATCATGTGTCCTATGAACATACGGTGGTGGTCGCACATATGCAGTCTCAGGTTCATCATATAAAGGAGACGTGTAGTATCGATAACTAGAATGATACTGAATCATATTCTCATAATAAGGTGTCGAGGGAACAATAGGATCCACTCGGGTACGAGGATAATATCGACGATGGTCATCGTACTGATCGTCTCTATAACGAGAACGTGTTGGTGGGTCAACACGATCTCTGAAAGTGGTATACGGTGATCGAGGATAATCATCAAAATATCGTATTGATTTCCTTGATGGATCTCTATAAAAGGGAGTGTAATTGTAGTTATGATCCTCAAATAAAGGATTCCTCCTAAATGTAGATCTTTCTACATAGTGATGTGAAACACCGTAATGTGGACGGACAAAATGATCATCTTGATTTTGTGGTGGCATTGTCGCTCGAAGGGGTACTTCTAATCTACTCACCCTACCTCTAAGGCTTTCTAACCTTTCACGCAACTGACATGTACTCTTAGTTAATGTCGTCATTTGGTGGGCGAAATGTATAAACCACTGGGGTGGTTCTTCCCCTTTGTTCCCACAACTCGGTTGACCATGCTCAATTCGACGCATCTTATCACTACGGCGATTCATGTGAACACATAAGTCAAATGCAATGATGATGCTTAAAAAAAATTATCTTTTTTTTTTGGGAAAAAATCAAAACGATATGCTGACAATATATGATATATTGTTTGTTAGATATGTTTGGTGAGCTCATCTAAGATAAGGGTAAAGAGATAAGGGCTTAAAGCTGAGCCTTAATGTAAGCCAACAGTGATAGGGAATTCTTGTGTCAATCCTCCAGATGTTCTCACCCTTGTCACTGAATTTGTATACATATCTTTGATTGTGTCAATATATGATATATTTACACCTTTCTTTTCTAAGACTCTCCATAAGATCTCTCTTGGAACTCTATCATAAGCCTTCTCAAGATCAATAAACAACATATGCAAATCTTGTTTTCTTTCTTGATAGTTGTCAATGTGATGCAGGACGGCGCATAGGGTTTGCGCGTCTGTCGACCTTTTTCTAGGAACCCTAAATGTATGCAATGAAATATGACTTTTAGCAAACAATTGAAGCGAATGTTGCGTGGATTTATGAAATGAAGCAACTAAATTATTTGGAACGCACAAAATCGTTATTTTGTTTCAAAATGAATATCCTTGAATAAAACGGTTCAATTTCAAATCCGGAGAAGGAAGTTCGCAACTTTCGTTCCGTTCCCCTTGTCGTAGCACAACGGAAATCATGAATTCCAAATACGTTTCCGTTTGGAGTTTTCGACGTAGCGTTTGCTAACGAAACTCGGGTGAAAACCCAGCAAAGAGTCTATTAACCTACGAGAAAATATTGAGACACACACAAAAGAAGAGATAGAAACAATTACCCATGGAAGAGACGTCTTCCGTATTCGAAGTCGATGGCGATCACGCGAGGAACTACTCGTCACCTTCGATCTCCGCTCCGAGGTCGGCCGCTATCGCACACGGGCACCAAGGAATTAATTCACTCACTCTCACACGAAAGTGGTTCCCCGAAATCACTCAACAAGTAAGAAGCCACACACTAACAAACCTAAAATTCACTCGCTCTACACACTTAAAGTGGTTCCACGAAATCTCTAGCTACTCTAAAGAGGTTCCACGTAATCTCTGTCGCACGAAGAGGAAAATCACCCTATTTTCCACTGTTCGCACGCAAGCACGAAGCCAACATTTTTTAATTCCTAACATCTCAAAAAAACCATTAACTCCATACATTCACTTATCATCCTGAACAGCAACAGGGAAACAAGAACGAGCAACAGCTAATTCCTAATTCAATCGGGAATTCATATCACAGCAAGGTATGAACAGTAACTTTAATGTTACTGTTCATCTTCTTCTCACGGAAGCAGAGCAGGCAAATTTCAGGATTTCACCTAACACTAAGCTCCTACAGGTACAGGAGTCAATTCTCACGCGGCAATCACAATTTTCACTTCTTCAACATTCTTCGAATTTTCATTCCATCAAATGTTTACTGTTCATCATCTTCCACAGAAGGCAGCAACAAGCAAACGCTACACCTAACAGAAGCTTCAAAAGGAATCACACGAACTGCAAACCTAAATCACGCCTACGGGACTCAAGAAAAAAACTCAAACAATCATCAATTTCATATTTTCATCATTCAACTACTATATAACTCACAAGGGAAGCACAAAGCAATTTCAGGAATCTCAATTCATTCAACAATCATCCAAATAACAACATACATATTCCTTATTTATAGGGTTACAATAACTGAAAACGAACGAATTAACAAGACCTCCATGGGAGGCCATGGCAGAAACAGGGGTAGGTGCTGAAACCGCCGAAGTTGAGGGCGTCGTGGCTCGTCGAGGTGGGAGCTGCTCCTGGTGCAGCGTTGTTCTCGCGGAAGAGTGCACGCGGCCGGATCGTGGGGAAGACGCCCCGTTTTGCGGACGAGGAGGTGCGGCTGAACCCCACCCTAATCTTGCGGGAAGAGAACTGTGCCGGCTGGACTTCGGATGCTGAACCGGCCATTTGACATTCATATATATATATATATATATATATATATATATATATATATATATATATATATATATATATATATATATATATATATATATATATATATATATATATATATATATATATATATATATATATATATATATATATATACATACTAGCATCTTCGAACGGGCTCCGCCCGTTCTCGATGCGTCGCTGCGGGCTTCGCCCGCAATCAAGCGGGCTTCGCCCGCCCCCCAGCTTCGTCGTTGCGGGCTTCGCCCGCAATCAAGCGGGCTTCGCCCGCCCCCCTCCCGGCGGGCTTCTCCCGCCCCCCAGCTTTTAATAAAAAATTTAATAGAAATTTTCGAACGGGCTCCGCCCGTTCTCGATGCGTCGCTGCGGGCTTCGCCCTCAATCAAGCGGGCTTCGCCCGCCCCCCTCCCGGCGGGCTTCGTCCGCCCCCCAGCTTTTAATAAAAATTTTAATAGAAATTTTAATATAAATTTAATAATCTCAAAATAATTAATTATTTAATTAATTATATAATTAATAAAAAAATTAAAAAAACGGAAATCCCCCCCCCCCGCTTCGGCCTGCTCACGAAGGCCGAAATTCTCTGCCGCCGCCGGCGGAGCCGCCGGCGGCCTGCCCGGCGGGTTCGCCGGCCTCCGGCGGCCTGCTCGGCGGGTTCGCCGGCCTCCGGCGGAGCCGCCGGCGGCCTGCCCGGCGTGTTCGCCGGCCTCCGGCGGAGCCGCCGGCGGCCTGCCCGGCGGGTTCGCCGGAGGCCGGCGAACCCGCCGGTGGGCGCCGGGCAGGCCGCCGGCGGCTCCGCCGCCGGCGGCGGGGTGAAGCAGCGAAGCGACGGGAGTGCGGGATTGGGCATCAGGAATTTGGATGGGGTGAACAGTGCTTCCATTTGGATATCCAGATATTAGCAGGCCAGTTTTGTTAGATCCAATGGTCAGATCCAATTTTCTGAAGATCGGACGGTCCGAATTCATTCGATGGTGTGCTTGAAGATATGCATATTATTTTATATAATAAAGATATATATATATATATATAATTATATAGGGTATAATATATATATATATATGCTTTATCTTTTAACAGTTAATTTAAATGTATATGTATATATATTTAGAAGTAATATATATATACACATATATATTTCACACACAAAAAACAATTGCAAAATTACAAAATTGTCAAAATGACACAAATAAAATATACTAGACTCAGGGCCGATAGAGGTACGGTCGGGTGTGGCGTCGGGCATTTTCGTCGACCTGTTCGGGATTGGTCTCCACCACAATGAGTCTCCACAAGAGATGTATAGCTTCCATGGTCGACCTCCCTGGCATGAATCCAAATTGATTCTTCGAGATGTTAGTCTCTCATCTTAATCTTATTTCTATTACTCGTTCTCATAGTTTCATGTTATGACTCATCAATTTAATTCCTCTGTAATTAACATAATTTTGTATATCTCTTTTATTCTTATACAAAGGTACCGAGATATTTTCTCTCCATTTGTCTGACATCCTCTTTGACTTCAACATTTTATTGAAAAAACAAATAAGACACAAAATTCCTTCATTTCCTAAACATTTACATAGTTCGATGGGTATATCGTCTAACACAACCGTCTTTCCATTTTTCATCTTATTTAGAGCATCTTTTGCCTTTGATACTTGGATTTTACGATAAAACGTTATGTTCTTATACTTTTTGATTTACTTAACTCTTCCAAATTCAATTCATTATACTTTGTTTCATTATAGAGTTGATACAAGTATCTTTTCCATTGCTCTTTAATACCCACATCAACCATCAAAACTGTATCTGTCTCATCATTTATGCATTTTAGTTGACTTAAATCTCTTGTCTTTCTTTCTCTAGCTCGGGCAATTTTATATATATCATGTTCTTCATCTTTGGTATCTAGTCGCTTATAAAATTATTCATAAACTTGACTTTTTGCTTTATTTACTGCATGTTTAGCTTCTTTTTTGGCGACTTTATATCTGACTAAGTTTTCATCATCCCTACAAGCATAGAGTGATTTATAGATGACATTTTTCCCCTCACTTTGTATTGCATTTTCTCTTTCCATCAGCAAGATTTTTTAACTGGGGGAGCAAGACCTTTTGATACTCCAAGTACGTTCTTTGCACTTATTCTTAAATGTGAAGACATAACTTCTTATGAGACATTAGGATCAACATAAGGGTCATCAACTAGTCATTTCATAACTGCTTTTTTGATAGCAACCCGCTTTTCCATCTTCTAGTTCCACCACAGAATTTTTTGCAATATTTTTTTCTTGTCTTAAATTTATTATATTTAATTTGTGCATTAAGACAACTAACCTATATTATGTTGTCAAACTTTTTTCTGGTATGACTTTGCAATCCTTACAAATCATTTTATTCATTTTGCAAGTTATAAAATAATTAATTTGTGATTTATTTGATCCGCTTTTAAACGTAATTAAATGTTCTTCCCTCTTTAAGAAAAACGTATTCGATACAATTAGCTCATGTCCTATGGCAAATTTTAAAATGGTTCGTTCTTCTTCATTCCTTTCTTCATATCCATATCCTCCATGAACGACTGTGTATTCTATATTTTTCTTTCCCTATATGCTCATTTAAGTCTCCTCCTATGAAAATCTTCTCTCTTTGTGAAATTTCTCTTATTAAATCATCTAAGTCTTCCCAAAATTGCACTTTAATAGTTTCACTTAATCCTACTTGTGACGCATAAGCACTGATCACATTAATAGTTTTTTTCCATATGACCAATTTAAGAGCTAAGATTTTATCACCTTTTCTACTTACTCCAACAACTTCATCTTTCCAAGTAGTATCCACAATAATACATTTGCACTGTTTGTTTTTTTTCCCGTGTACCATAATTTAAAACCTTAATTATCTAAAAATTTAGCTTTCTCACTCACTCATCTAGTCTCTTGTAGGCATAAAAGAGTTATCATTCTCCTAATCATTGTATCCACTACTTCCATCGCTTTCCCATTAGCATACCTATATTCCAACTTCCAAATCTAAGTTGATCACCATTTTTACGACATACTTCCCTAGGACGTCTAATATGTGAGGATTTTTGTCTATTTAACACTATACCCAAATCTTCTTGGAGGTGCAGCGGTCCTGCCAAGACGCCGCATTCGGACCAAACGACGAGAACTCTTGCAAATACTACACCCAAATCCTGGAGATGCAGCGGTCCTTGCCAAGACGCCGCATTCGGACCATGTGACGCGTTCCTTAAGGGGAACAACCTAGTTTTTGCACAATTTCTCAAATGATCCATATTCATAAGGATGACTAAATTTTATGTTGGTCATCTACCTAACACAACCCTCACCATTTTTCAGTCAGACTTGGGACCGACAAAAAAATATTGATTGTCCACCTGGGAATGGAAGGGTTGGCACTTCGTTAGGTGTGTTGGCTTTGTATTACCACTCTCGACTGCACATGGAGGGACCTAAGGCGGGCTCTCATTAAGTAGTACAATCATTGTTGCTAGGGAAATACTGTTGAGAGCCTTTGCCGCCTACGCTACACGACCACAGTTAGTTAATACATAGATGAGTTCATCAATCATGTCCCTGGACTTCCACCGAAATACTACATCAGCATCTTTATGGAAGGTCTGTAGCCATACATTCGCTCCAGTATTCGGACTCATCACTTAATGGATATTTCTGATGCAATGGATACTACGTAGGTGGTCGAAGGGGATTTGTTCTTCATGACCCTAGATCGCATTCGAATTTTTAGCCACCTCCATCACTCCAATCAATCACTATCTGACCTGCCACCACCCTCCTGCATTTCACGCACATATCGCTGATACAAACATCATCCCGCACCACCCCACCCCCAGAGCACCATTCAACAACCAACCACCACATCCACTGCAGCTCATCATCTCTCCAACTAGGAATACCATGATCTTCGTAATAAGGTGATATGTTTTCATTACAAGCAGACATATGGTTGTAACTGCAGTGTTGCACATCCGCGCCCATATTCGGACTCATCACCAAGTGGACATTTCTGAATTCATGAAGATCACACAGGTGGCCAAAGCAAATTTCACAGTCAAGACCCCAAGCCGCAACTGAATGTTAGCTACCTCATTCACTCCATCCAGTCTCCATCCGACCCACCACCACGTTAAGCTCTACGCAACTATCGTCGGTATAAAATACCATCCTGCACAATCTCCCCCCTCCCACTCAAACCATCATTTAACTACCAACAGCCTCGACCACCGTCTCTCAACAACTCTCCAACCAAAAACACCATGATCAACAAAATAAGGGGATATGCTATCGTTGCAAGTAGTTGTACTCACCCGCCCATGATCATCCCATGAAGGAGGAGGAAGATATGATTGGGGACGACAATAAGAGGTCATGCTAGCCGACTTTGAGGTCCTTAAGGTTCGTGACACCACTGAAACCAACCCAGGGGAGTAGTTCTATCAACTCAACTTGACATATCTCTAAATCGATGACTCACTACGAACTAGTCCTCTCATACTAACATGGAAGCTTCTTGAATCACGCCTTCCAAATTTTAATAGACAGCGTGTGATCCATAATTTCTTCTACCAAGATCTGGCAGCTCACCTACATCTTTGAATTGAGCAGCCGTCTTCGTGTTTCATTGTCGTGATGGGGGACAGACATAGCACTCCCACAGGAGGCTTATGTCGTCACCTGTAGTTCCAACCAGGTACCAACCATGTTACGACAAACTTTTTTGTTCTTCCACAACACGATATTAACACCGCCTTGGGCATTACATGGCTTCAGTTACTTTGGGGACACTCATACCAAATGAGCCCAATTGGCATTGTCCTTTATCCATGAAGGGCAACCGCATACATTCGAGAGGACCAACCTTCTACAACTGTCGGCGTCAACAACTCATCCCTTGTTTAGCAACGAATTTCATGGGTCTTTTTGCCAACCTTGGGTGACGCTCTTCATGGCCAATGCCAACAACTCCGCTTATAGTCTCAAAATCTTTGCTTGGAGCAAGGCAAAATTTAAGTCTCAGAAGCTTTGTCTTGAGGACAAGGTAATTTTCCAGCATAGAATATTATTCTGGAGAGCATCGGTGTCGACACACGAGATAAAGAGGCAGTAACGAGTACTTGACAGATCTGTTCCAGGCGAACAACACCTGGGAGCAAGGCTGCATCAATTATTTGTTATTTCAGCAATTGTATTATCGCATAATTTGATTTCAATTTTATTATTGTGATTCCTTCGGTAGGCTTGCATACTCTAGCCATCTGGTATTAGGATGTATCATGGATGAATGAAAAGTTGGAGTTAGGGCTGGCCAAGAATGTCACTTGATTCTATCTTCTTCTTCTCTTCTTTGTATAAAATCATAGAAATCCCCACTAAGTAATAGAAAGTTGTGAGGTAGCTGATTTAAAAAGGACCTTTGGCTAGAATGTGGATTTTAGAGCTTGGTATCTTGTTTAAAAATACTTTGTACCCAATATTTTCATTCTCCCATTCCTATCCGTGAGAAATTAAAAATAATAATTTTGTTTATTTTCAAAAAAAAATTAAATATTACAAAGGGCTGCCCTGCTTTATATAGAACATAGGAGGAGAGAATTTATAATTGACGATATGGGACTAAAAACATAAATAAGTGACAAAGGAGCACAGGCAGTTACGAATACAAGCGCTAAGACTACATCTATACAACAGGCTAAGGTGGTTACACAATGAGTAACCACACAGACTCCAATATTCAGTAGTACAAAACAACAACATCGTGTGGTTACACCAAGAGTAACCGCTCGTCATTACACTCCCCCTCAAGCTGGAGCATATATGTAAAACATTCTCAGCTTATTGCATATATCTGGAAAAGATAAAGTAACTGGTTTTGTAAAGATATAAGCCAAATCTTTCTCTGAAATGGTAAATGGTGTGTAGATCTGATTCTTCAAGACTTTTCTATAATACAGTGACAATCGACCTCGATGTGCTTTGTTCTTTCATGGAAGATTGGATTCTTTGAGATATAGATGGATGTTTTAGTATCACAAAACAAAGATAGATGATGATTGTACATTTCTCCTAAGTCCATTAGAAGTGTTCGTAGCCACTTTAATCCACACAGTTTTTACCTTGATCTATATTCTGCTTCAGCACTTAATCTGGATATCACAGATTGCCACCAACGAGCGTGTAGTCGGAGGCGAACTTACAATCACCTTTGTCATCTGCATAACTAGCATCAGAATAGGCTTCTATGTGTAGATGATTGTTCTTTTGAAACAGGAGGTCTTGGCCAGAAGATCCTTTAATATACTCTAATATTTTTAAAGTTGTCTATAGATGACACTCCCTGGGAATTTGATGAACTGACGATTTTTCCAACAGTGTAGTAGATGTCAGATCTTGTTATGGTAAGATAAATAAGTTTGTCAACTAACGACCTATACTGTGTGGTGTTCGAAAGGAGAGGCGGGTTCTCATTCCAAAGTTTGCCCTTACCTACAACCATTGGACATCTAGCAGGTTTTGCACCAAGAAAACCAGTTTATTTTAAAAGAACGAGCATATTTGTGTTGAGAGAGACCGACAAAGTTGTGCCTTCTCGCAATTTCGATGTCCAAACAGTACTTTGGAGAGCCCATGTCGCTGGTAACAAAGTGTCCATGCAAATGTTTCTTTGCCAATGCTATGCTTGATGAATCATTGCCCGTGAGAAGGATGTCATCAATATATAGAGCGAGAACGACCACCCTGTGAGTGGTTTTTCGTATGAAAGAGAATGATCAATAGTACTTCTGGAAAAAATAAGAGTAGCGATAACATGACTGAACTTGGCAAACCAAGCTCGAGGACTTTGTTTGAGGCCAAAGATAGCCTTTCGTACCTTAAAGACCACAGACTCCATGATGGCACGCAACGTCCGACACAGGTGTATTCCTGCAGGAGGCGGCAATATGCTACCTAGTCGGACGATCTGAGCCAGTGATTGCGCCTGGATAATCGATCTGAGTCAATTACATATATTACTTTTTATGTTTTAAGTTGTACTTGACGCCTGATCGGCCCAAATAGTATGAGCCGTCTGATTCGGGTGCTTATGTTGATCTTACACTTATGCAGCGGTTATGATTTTAGGATTATATATATATATACACACACACACACGGTTCAAGGGAGGGGTATCAAAGGTTTAGATTTGCATTTTGCAAAAAACCGTTGGTCGTGCGACTTCCTGGTGCGATTCAGGGAGCGCTTCCCTTGATGCGACGCCAAGGCCGCCTCTTCCCTCCTCCACAGCTGGTCCATCGTAAGCCCTCCCTCCTCGACGCACCCCCTAGCCTCTCCAACATCTCACGACCTTATTCCCCTTTGCTACCCGTCAGATCCACACAAATAACCGCACTATTCAGCGAACCCTACCTCAATCCTCCCACTTCCAGAATGTCCAAGGTTGCTTCTTCCATACTCATCGCCGACCCTCCATCCCTCCAGTAACTCTCAGACCCAACAACCTCAAGCCCAACCCCCTTCCTGCCTTATCCACTGTAGTCGAGCCCCACCCTTCTTCCCCCAACCCAGCAACCACCCTCCTTGATCTTTCCACTACAACCAACCCCAAATTCCCCCACCATGAGCCCCTGCAGCCACCATCTCCTCCATAACAGCCACCATCTACCCCACTGAAGCCACCATCAATCCAGAACTCCACTTCCGACACATTCCTCATTTGCTACGACCTTGGATGCCCTCTAACAGCCATCATTGTCGTTGCCTACACGTGTGAAATGTGGTATGAAGTTTTATTTTCTATTGTTGTTTATTTTGGCACACGACCTGTAGTGGATATTTATTTTATTTGTTTTTAGTATCTATGATTGCTCGACTTGCAGGGTTTATTCTGTGAGCACTTGAAATAATTGTGTCTCGTTCGTTTTGTAAACATGCCTTGTTTCCTTTAATTAAAGTTTGGGACTGTTTGTGTCGTTATTTTTTAAAATAATCAATTACAGTTGTAATTTTAAGCAGACCTACTCTTGTGTCTTCATCATTTTCATCACATTTCGGATTGCATTTAGTGTGTCCACCCCGAGTCGGCCTACCACCGCATCACTCCCCATGAGCAACATAACCAGGAGGTTGTTTTATGTATACCTCCTTTTGCAATTCACCATAGAGGAAGACATTCTTGACATCGAGTTGTGACATCTGCCACTCTTTATTGACCGCAACAGAGAAGAGGACTTGAATGGTGTTGATGCGGGCAATGAGAGAGAAGGTATAAAATAAGTCAAAACCGTAATTCTGGGTAAACCCTTTCGCAACTAGACGAGTCTTGTAGTGATCCACCTTTCTATCAGGGTGATACTTGATGACGAATACCCAACAACCCACAATATCAGCACCAGATAGGGTAGGGACGAGAGACCAAGTACCCCGAGATGTCAAAGCGGACATTTCATCATCAATAGTTGCCTTTCAATGAGGTAATGCAAGAGCTTCATGATAGGTAGACGGTGTAACCATAGCCGAGATGGCAAGAGCAAGTGCCTTGTAAGAACTTAGTTGCACATATGATACAACATCATTAACAGAATGGTGAGTGCATGTCCAGTCCCCTTTTCACAGAGCCATAGGGAGATCAGAGTCTGAGATGTCATTGTTGTTAGAGACTTCCGAAGAGGAGAGAACATGCCTAAGAACAAGCAGTGGGAGACCTGGAGTAACGGGATGTGAGGTAGTAGTAGGAGAAGGTGGTGATAGAATCGAAAGAGGTGGAGGTGGGGTATCTAGTGGAGGGGCATGCAAAATGGGAAGATAGGAAGAAGATGTAGGTGGATCCGCATGGGGAACATGTGGAGAGTTGGCGGAGAAATAATGAGCGAACTCAAATAAGATGACATCAGCTGAGACATACTAAAAGTGTCGACGTGAGTAGCAAAGTCAGCAGAGAAAGATCGAAATTGTAGAATAAGTGCCGAGAGCTTGAACTTTTTGATAAGCAGTAGTTGGAGAAAGGATGGGACGGGCAAAGATCATCATATAGAGTGTATACACGAGTGGTCTTAACACCCTTGAAGAAAAGAGATGCAACATGATCCCAGACAGCTTTCATTGTATCATCATAACGAATGATAGGTAAACACTCATCAAAGAGATTGTTGGCCAGCCAGGAATGAACAAGAACATCATTGGCATCCCAATCATCATAAGTGGCTGAGTTGGGAGAGAAGTGTCAGTGAGGTGATGACGTTTGCGTTGAGAGAGCAAAAGGAAGGTAAAGGAGACACTCTAATCAAGGTAGTTCAATTATGTAAACTTGGACGTAGTGCCAAGATTGCACGAGGCACTAGAAATGAAAGTGTAAGCATAAGTAGGCACAGAGGATTGTCCATAATAACAGTGCGATCGGTCACAGAAAATGAGCACAGAGGTAGGGGCGATTACAGAAGTCCGCAGATAGAGTGACGACACAAGGTAGCAATAGCAGAAAGGGTGGTTACAGAAGTAGGTGTCCGCCCAAGCTTGATATGACCACGGGCACAGAGGAGAGACCGCAAAAGGTAAAAGCAATATGCTTTGGGACCGCAACAGATAGGGAGGGTTGGACAACTGAAGTCAACACAGAACTGGATTGGGAGGTGGCACAAAGCAATGAGCTGGGAGGGCGATTAGAAAACCGAAGTCCGCACAAAAGAGAGCTAAACGAGCGGTTAGGCAGCTGAAATCCGCTTAAATGCAGTATAAGAGAAAGTTATGTTGTTACAGGGTTAAGTTCACATACAGAGAAAAAGACTTGTTCGATTAGTGAGGTTGGACAGTTACAATTGAGAAGTCCGCAGGAACCTTAGCTTTGATACCATGTGAGAAATTGAAAATAATAATATTTTTATTTTCGAAAAAAATAAATATTATATGGGGGTGCCCGTCTTTATATAGAACATTAGAGAAGAGAGAATTTACAATTGACAATGTGGGACTAAAAACATAAATAAAGGGGCAAAGGATTCGAATGGTTACAGATTCGAGTAATCACATAGACTACAGCTATACAACAGGCTAGGGCGGTTGCACAATGAGTAACTTCCTGGACTCCAATATTTAGTAGTACAGACTATCAACATCGGGCGATTACACAAAGAGTAACTGTTTGTCCTTATCAACACTTTATCTTGAGCATTAACATTATCTCTTACCCAGTTCCACAATCCTCCATTGATTAACTTCTTCTCTTGTTCTTCGCGTCTGACATTGTAGAGGTTGAGGAGACTGCTTGAATATCAAATTCGATTTTAATATTTGGATAGCTTGATTTAGTGTAGATGCTTTCTAACCTGATAGCATAAAGGTAATTTCTCACACCTTCTAAATTGGAGGAGTGTTTTTACTTTTGGTTCTCTTGTGTGCGTGTTCCAACACACGATGGATATGAAATTAGATTCAAACTTGAGGTTAATCTTAATCATCTACTCTATGGTTGGAAGGTAATCCTTGTCGACAACCTGAACATTTGTGACACCTCCTCTAAGCAAGTCAGAGCTCCAGACTTCCGCAATCACTCGCAATGCCTTAAAGATTTGACGACCTCGGAATATTATGGTTTTCGACAAATCTGCATCATGTTCACATGCACTCGCGAGTTCTCTCTTCGTTCTCGCAGATACTATGTCCTACTAGATGTCGTCCCAAAGCTCTTACAAGGCATACTTGTATTTACTAGGCTTATTTTCTTTACCTGACCGCTTGGGAAGCCTCTTTTCTATGTAATTTTCGGTGGGTAGGACCTCAACTAATATAAATAGGATCTTAATAGTAACTTGGGGAATACTTGCGTTTGATCCCCAAAACTCACATAGCACTCACTACCCTGAACACAGTGTTCATGAGCTAACCAAACTTTCAATCAATAAGACCATGATTGGTTAAAGGTTCACATTGTGTGAAGCCTTGTCACGTCGTCTTGAGTCTTTTGCACCGACCATTCATGATCCAGAGTAATCTTCAACCTACAGTACCCAATTTTCTCACTTCTAGCATGAGTGGGACTAGAGAATTTTTTGCCCCCACATTAATGATTCTTTTGTTTATATAGTGCACATCCCTTTGTAACCCATCTTTACAAGAAAATAGTGAATGTCACATGTAGCTAACGAATTCTCTTATAATTATGAGTAGGTTTCATGCTAAGCATTTCAAAGTGATACTTTCAATTACAGCATGAATCTTTAAAAGCCAATGCCTCTCTATGAAATTTCATTAAAATCTCACAAATCGTGATTACACGGACTCTCCCATAATAAAAAAATCTAGTTTGTTGTTATATCAAATTCATGATGATTTTATTGTTGCAATGATGTTACTTTTGAGTAATACTTGCATTTAAAAAAATTATTTAATTATGTCAGAAATATCATAATCGAATGCAAAGACCTGTACAAAACCTGCCCTAATCATATCATATAGACAATGCTTTCTTCCAAAAGCTTCAGGTAGAGACTATTATGTTAAAATACAAGCTAACCTAAACTCACCGGGTGGTGAGGATATCTCAAAGAGTGGTTGATGGGCTTAAATTACTTTGGCCCCAGATGTGACGACAAGGGAAAAGAAACCCTAAAGGTGTGTGCTCTCTCGACATGGTATCAGAAGGGGTTCGTTCCACGGCGTTGACCTGAAGGCTCGTTTGTGGTTGTTACAGCTCATTGACGTTGTCGTCCCCAGCGCTCCGCTTCCTCTCCTTTTCTATGTACCGTCGCTGGAACCCCAACGGAAGGCTCCCGTGGTTGCTATCGCTTGTCGTCGCTGTCCCCAGCGCTCCACCCCCACTTTCTTTTTCCTGCTCCAATGCTGGAAAGTTTTTCCCGCCGAAGACCCTTGTGGGTTGCTCGACTGTAGTCGTCGGATCTGTCGTATTGTCTTGCGACTGTTGTAGTCGTGGTTGCTGCTCCGGTTGTTGCCGACTCTAGAGGTCGTGTCTCCTGTCCAGGAAGGATCCGATGTTGTCTTTGTCCCTTAGGTCGGATGGTTATTGGTTCCTTTTTGTTTCTGCTATCTTTTCCCTTTTTCTAAGTGACTGTTCTTATGGAGAACAAATTGAAGGGTGTTAATGGCTCTAAAGGGGTAGTGGATCAACCTAAACACTAAGTGATTCTAACATGGACTTCAATCAGGGTGTGATTCACATCATGCTGAATGAGAGAAATTACCTCTTGTGGGGTCAATCGATGCAGATATTCATTGCGAGCCATCGAAGACTTGGATTTATCACTGAATCCATGTCGGCCCCAAGCAAGTCTGATCCTCTATACAAGGAATGGGAAGGTGAGAATCTTACCGTGATTAATTGGTTTATCAACTCTATGGAACCCAAGATTGCAAGTCATTTTCTTTTATGTCAAACTGTTAAGAAAATGTGGAAGCTAATTGAACGGAATTATTCAAAAAAGAAAGACTTGACTAGGATATATCAACTCTAAACTGAACAGATACGCGTGATAGGAATAAGTGATTTCGAGGAATATTATAGTAAATTGACTAATACGTGGGTAGAAATTGATCAATATTCTGCTATCCAGACTATTGAAGACTACAAGACTGAGCTTATGCAACAAAGGGTGTTTGAAATGCTTTATGGTCTTCCTTCTGAACTTAAATTTTAGATGATTCAAATGTTGGGGAGAGATTGTGCCTGATCTAGAGACCGTAAACCCAGACATTCATCTTGACCATGATAAATCTGCCCTCATTGCTGAACAGAGGAAAGAGAAATATTGGGACCTACAACCTCACTTGGTTCCTGCTGGTTGGATTCATGATACAGATGAGAAGTATTTGAGATCCCAAACTACTATGTATGGCAATTTAGAGAATAATGGATACCTTGTGATAGAAAATGAAAGTTTGACTAGAGAACTCAAGGCCCTGAAAGCTAGTGCTACTGGAAGACCACTTGCTACAGACTTGGCTGGTACTGTTGTTCATGTTTGCACTACTTTTGTGCCCTCTAAAGGGTCATTCTCACCTTGGATCATTGACTCGAGAGCATCTGATCATATGACAGGATCTTCTATGTGTGTTTCTTTTGTTTCTCCTGCATCTGGCAGTGTGAGACTCGTTGATGGTTCCTCAGCTTCTGTGACTGGTAAAGGGGTTATTTAGATTTCTCCTTCTATTTCTCTCAATTTTGTGGTTATTGTTCATTCATTCCCCACAAATCTGTTGTATGAGAGCAGTTTAACTAAACAACTTAATTGTTCTATCACATTTTTCTCTTCTCGTTGTGTTTTTTAGGATCTGGCAAGTGGGAAGATGATTGGTGGTGGACATGAGTCTGATGGTGACTATGTCATGGACATCCATCATGCTTTTGGTGCACAAAAGTCTACCAATCTTGATCAGTTGATGTTGTGGCATAAAAAATTTGGTCGTGCTAGTTTGAAGACTTTAAAGGCTATCTTTCCGCAATTTTTTGATGTTGCTAAATCTACTTCTAATTGCAAGTTTTGCGAATTTGCTAACCAGTGTAGAACAAATTATGCTACTAGCTGTAGTCGAAGTATGAAGTGTTTTGATTTGATGCATTCTGATGTCTGGACCTCTCTTATTCATTCTGTAAATGAATTTCAATATTATGTTTCTTTCATTGATGACTACTCACGCTTTACTTAAGTGTACCTTATGAAAACGAAAAATGAGATCTTTGAAATATTTCAGTTATTTTAGCATTATGTGCAAACTCAGTTTGAAGCTAAAATTAAAACTTTTAGAAGTGATAATGGAGGCGAGTAAACAGGTAATGACCTTTAGAGGTTCTTGAGAGATCAGGACATTATTTTCCAAACTTCCTGTCATGGGACCTCTCAGCAGAATGGGGTGGACGAGAGGAAGAATCGTCATATCACTAAGACAACTCGTTGCATGTTGCAAGAGATGCACGTCCCTAAGAGAATGTGGGATGAAGGCGTCCTCACTTCCGTCTACTTAATTAATCAGATGGCCACTGATACTTTGGAGAGAAAGTACCCTCTAAAACTTCTTTGCCCAAATATATCATTATTCAATCTCCCCCTCAAATGTTTTTGGATGTGTTGCATTTGTTCATATTGTGGGGCCTAATGAAGATAAATTAGGCTCTCAAGCGATAAAATGTATTTTGTTGGATATGCGGCCAACCAAAATGGGTATAAGTGTTACTCTCCAGTTCTCCAGAGAAGATTTATATCAAAAGATGTTATCTTTTATGAACAGACTCCTTATTACTCCGATGAGGGCAAAAATATTACATATCAGGAGAAGTTTAAAGATGTGAGCGATACAATGCCACCTCTACCTGTGCTAGTTGATGTGCTTACTCTGGGTAGTGTGGACATTCCAGTTAGAAAGGAAGCTCCCACCAATGACTTACGTGTGTATAAAAGAAGTAAGGATCTTCAAGTCTACCAGTGAAGGCAAAACATAAATATTGGGCAAGAATGTCATACTCATGCTCCACCATCCACCGCCACTCCGCCAGATCCAAGCACCAGCATCACTCAGAAGACCACTTCTGCTCTCCAAATCCATTGTGGTTGTACTAGATATCTTATTGATAAGTATGTTGGGCATCACTCTATCTCTCATCCATTGAAAGCATATCTTTCATCCGTTTCTTCTATTTCTATTCCTAACAATTTTTCAGAAGCTAGCTTAAATCCCCATTGGATGAAGGCTATGGAGGAGATGGATGCTCTCCAACGTCAACAGACTTGAGAAATTGTATCTATCCCACATGAGTGTCACCCAATTGGATGCAAATGGATATATACTACTAAATTCCTTCAAGATGACACTCTTGATAGATATAAAACTAGATTGGTTGTTAAAGGCTTCACTCAGGTCGATGGAGTTGACTTCCAAGATATATTTACTCCAGTTGCTAAACTGAATTCTGTTAGAATCTTGTTATCTATTGCAGCTCATAAGACTTGGACTTTGCAGTGGCTTCATGTAAAAAATGTCTTCCTTTATGATGAATTGGAGGTAGAAATATGTATGACTCATCCACCATGCATGGATATTCCTAAAGGACGTGGGTATCGTCCTTAAGAAAGTTGTGTACAGTCTCAAACAGTCAACATGTGTCCGGTTTGTCAAGCTAAGTGACAAACTCTCAAATCTAAATTTCACACGTTGTACCTCTGATCACTCGGTCTTTGTCTATAGAAATGAGAAATGTACCACTATCCTAAAATTTTATGTGGATGATATCATTATTACAGGAACTGATGATCATCGCATTACTTTGGTAAAAAGGGAATTGGCATCTGTCTTTGAAATCAAGAATTTGGGCATTTTCCGATACTTTCTTGGGATTGAGATTGCTCGATCTGCTGGGAAGATTATGATCTCTCATCGCAAATACGTCTTAGATCTTCTCAGTAACATTGAAAATTTGAGAATCAAACCAGTGGATAGTCTTGTGGACCCTAATTATGATATTCACAAGGAGACTTTCCCAAATCTTGAGAGGAAGTTAGGATTTCAAGGCATCGTGGGAAAGTTGATTTATCTGACTATTACCAGACACGACATCTCCTTTGTTGTTGGCTTAGTTAGTCAATTCATGCACTGTCCTAAAGTTCATCACTATCAAGCTGCTCTTCGGATTCTTAAATACTTGAAAAAGAACCTTAGAAAAGGCATTATCTATCAAGATCATGACCACCTTAAGGTCCACGGGTACTGCGATGTTGATTGGGATGGTTCTTCCCCGGACAGAAGATCTATATGTGGATATTCTATTTTTTGTGGGTGGCAATCTTATTTCTTGAAAAAGTAAGAAACAAAATGTGGTTGTTCGTTCCTCCACTTAAGCAAAATATCGTGTCATTGTCGTCACTACATGTGAGCTAATTTGGGTTAAATCTATTTTGGGAGAAATGAGTTTCTCTGTTCTTGAGGCTATGCACCTTCACTGTGATAACCAAGCTGCATTTCATATTGTCAACAACCATGTCTTTCATGAGAGGACAAAACACATTGAAATCATTGTCACTTAGTGCGGGACAAAATTCAGGATCAAACTATTACTATGGCGTTTGTCATATGAAGATCAACTTGCTGACATTCTCACCAAAGCTATCTCTGGTAAATCTCTTCATTCATATTCCCTCAGGCTTGGTATGTTAGATGCTTATGGTGTTAGCTTGAGGGGTGTGTTAAGATACAAGCTAACCTATACTCACCGGGTGGTGAGGATATCTCAAAGAGTGGCTGATGGGCTTAAATTACTTTGGCCCCGGATGTGACGGCAAGGGAAAAGAAACCCTAAAGGTGTGTGCTCTCTTTCGACTTATTATACATGATTAGTTCTTTTTATTGAACATATATAGAATCACAATGCATTCACAAATTCTTGAGACCTAAGTGCATATACAATGTTTTTTGTATGTATAGGATCATTATAGTTGAAAATATTGTATGTAGTATTCCTGGGTCACAAATACGATGTGCTACAAGAAAATCAATTGTGCATGGTTATTTTACAATGATTTTGTTATGTTGAGAGACTTATCACATGTACAAGTGTACAACAATAGTGAATGTGAGGATAATACACTGTAATGGGATTGCATGGTTACAGAATTATGAAGTAGATAGAATCTGTGAAATAAAACTTGAAGTTTGCAAAACTCATGTATTTTGAAGAAATCAGGACGATATATTGAAATGTATCAAAATTCAAGAAGCTAGCATACCTCTTATTAGGTTTTCTGCTTTTAACCTGCGATAAGCATCTTTTACCTGATGCCTACTTAATCCAAATATTTGAGCAATTTTTTTCCAATCGGGTCCATGTTGAGCATAGCATCTATACAGGAAAGCAAGCTCAGCCATAAACAAGTAATAAGAGGGATAAAAGTAATATTTAACCATTAAGATCATTAAGACCATGATAAAAACAAAGTCAACTAAGCTGCAAAGCTGCAATAAATCAAAAGGAATAAATGTATCAGTCAAACTAAATAACATGTCAAAATGATGATAACAACTTGTTTTTGAACATACATGATGTTATAGTATGACACCAACAACATCCCTTTTGGCGGTTGGTGTAGTATAAAGTAGAGGTAGTGGAGTGATTATGCGCTAAAGAAACCCTAGCGATTGAATGCAAGTGTAGTATATGGGGGAGACCTAGATGACTGGTGCTCATGCAATAGTCCAAAATACACTTGCAATAATCCTGAAATTATAAAGGGAATTTACAAACACAATCCAAATTGGGCTTTAAAAGTAAGCAAACATGATCAAGTTACAATTTAAAAGAGAGTACTTTGATTAAACAATAATAACATGTGTTTTCACCCAAGTTAACAACAATGAACAATAATGACATCAAATTAGAACTTACATACGTAATTAAAAAGAGGTTGAATGGCCTCTGGCTGCGACTTGAAGTGAAAGAAATTGACAAGAAAATGGCACGAGATCCTACGATTTCGTCGAAGCCATCAATGGAATGTCGAGGAGAGGTCAAACTCACTGCAAAGTTTGGAGGCATGGTTGTCGGGGTCCAGGTGAACATCTGGTGGTAGAGCCGTGGCTCGACGAGGTCGGAGTGGAAGATGGGAGGCGGAATTGGGAGAAAGGGCAGATGATCAGCTAGGATATCAAGAAACAGGAGTTATGTTTTTTAGCTTATTGCAAAAGCTTCATTTCTGCCTTTTCCATTGGGAAGGACCTAATTTTATAGGATGGCTAGGGTTTATATTCCTTCTTCAATAAATTTTGTAGTGAGAAGAGTGTGAAGAATGAATCAAGAGTCAAGGCTGAAAATATTGACGGAAACGATTTTAAAGGATCGGGCCAAAAATACTGACTGAACTTAAAATTGATATTAATTTAAAAATTTTATTTTCCCAAAGAAATTGGATTAATTTGGAAATTATATTTTTTTAAAATAATTTATCCAGCAAAGTTTTTTTAGCCTGTTTGCTTGCCCCTGAAGCCTACCTTGACAGACCGTCTTATTCATGGCCTTGATAGCAGGTCCAACCAACAAGTTAAAATAGTGTATGACCATGTGCATTAAGTGTTCGCAAAAATACATCTAAGAAGAAGTAACATTACAACATATATAGAAATGCAAAAAAACAAAGATAGATGTTATTTTCATATCAATGCTCCACATGATGCATCAGATTCTTTGTAACATTGGTTTGCAGTTGTGATTGTGATGTAACCCGGGATTACTATTTCCATATTATGACCAAAACCAAAATTAAGTAGCACAATTTATCCAATAGGGATGATGTTGGAATTCGTCATCAGACTACGGGTCGCAAGTCGGCGGGGCCCACTTTTATATATTCGCGCAGCAGGCGTTGATCAGATTGGTGATCCGAGACGACGAGAGCGTCCGGCTCGTCACGCTATTATTTTTATGTATTTTATTTTATTGTTTTGGTCTTATTTTTTGGTGTTTTAGGGCCACGGGCGTAACGGCCAATCATAGTCATTCACGTCCAGTGTCCAACCGCCCCCACTTGTCATAAATAGGGGTGGGTGTTGCAGTTTATTTTCATTGTTGATTTGTGAGAGATTCCAGAACGGCAATCATCCATGGTGCGACGCCGCGAGCTCGGGGGTGCGAAGCCTCGTTTTATTTTAAGTTATTCCTCTTTTGTTATTTACTGTTCCGCCAATTCCTCCCCCGTGAACCAGCCATGTTCACGATTCCCCTCTCCTTCGCAGAAAACCACCTGTATCTTCCTTCAATCCCACGATTCCTGCTATCGGAAGGAGGAAACTACCCTCTGCGCAACTATTCTTCTTCCTTCCCCAATTCAGGAAGCCCGCTCCTGAGGATTCTCGTCCACAAAGTTTCCCAGCCTTTTCTCACGCCAACCCATTCCCATGCGCACCTCCCAGTTGCAGAATTTCACGAGCTAGCCCCCAGTTCAAGCATTGATTGTGTGCAACCCTACTATAACTTTCCTGCTACCGCTTCGTTACCTCCCCACTGTTCATCTTCCTCGTCGGAACCCCCTGTGTCTCCAAATTGTTGGCATCCCATAAGAATCTCCAGAGCCAGTTCTTGCACCCCTTTCTTCCCTCCCTCACTGCAAACATCACCGCCAACCTCCAGCCCTAATTCCTTTATTGCCATCAGGTTAACCACTTCTCTCATTCACACAATACCGGACCTCCCCTGAGATCCAACCTCCCATGAAGCCACTCCTCTTCAATACCAGTGAATCCCACTCCCAGTAACCACCCGATCCACCCTGATTATTTCTCTCACCCCAACCACAACCCAACCCAAACCAGCAATCCTATCGTCAAGCTCGACCCTCACACAACAGTCGTCCGTCATCATGTGACCATCGTCGGATTTCCATCGTTTGTGAGGTATTATTGTGTTGTGTTTTAATTGCTTCATTTGCAAATATTGGAAAATACTTTGTATTTGTTTCGGAATTTGGCTTGTTGTGTAATTGTTGCATTTTTCTCAAATCCTATTAAGTTTATTTGTGGAAGTTCAGAGTTGAAGGAACCTAGTTCGTAATCGGATATAACATTGTTTGTCCACTTGAATTTCAAGTTCACTTTGCGTTTAAATTGCAAAACTTGTATATTATAACTGTTGCATTTCATTTCCGGATTAAAATGAACTTTCACATGCATCATTTTGGTTAAAGTCATCAAGTCCATCTTGCATTTTCATCTAGGGTTACATTAGCGTCGGCACACCCAAGTCTCACGGCCTACCCTGCGTCAAATTTGGTATCAGAGACCAGGTTAGGGCACTTGCATGTTATGTAGTGGTTGATCTTACCGTCAAACCATGACCTAAACCTAACCATCGAGAGAGCCACCAGCTCCAATTCAGAGATGACACTAGCGGAATTCCAACGAGTGATGTTAGATCGATTTGATCAAATGACTGCACTCACCCGCGTCAGGGCCCTTGAGATTCAGCGAGAGCCCTCCACTTCCCAAAGCAGGCACAATTCACCCACTCCACCTGAAGTTCCCTTTGAGGAAGGTCGGGTAGCCCTCTGTTACGTACCCTAGATTGAGAGTGCGTGCAAGAAGGAAGAGGAGGGAAGTCCACGAGGGGGGGGGGGGGGTAGGGAACCTTTTTGGAGCCTCGAAAAGCTATGGCTGGCGGCGACGGCTTGCAAACGGCAGAGGCGGGATGTGCGGGATCGCGGAAGCCGCGATGGGGGAGTGTGGCTAGGGCGACAGGCGGGTTCCGTGAGATAAGAGAGAGAGAGAGAGAGAGAGAGAGAGATTTAGAGAGAAAGAGATAGGAAATTAGAGAGAGAAAGAGGAAATTAAAATAACTTGTTTGCTTGTCTTACTTGGTTCCCCACCCAGGTATTAAAAAGTCACACCAAAATGCCCCCTCCTTGGGCTTAGACACGGAAGATCAAATGCACATAATAAAATATAAAGTAAAACTGGATAAAGGTCTGCAATATACGCGACCAAAGCGGGACCATAACATCTCTACCCTGCCCGACGACAAGCTTTCCCTCAAGCTTGTTCTTTGGTGACAGTCGACGTCGGATCCCCCGTGTCCGTGTCAGCATCCCGTTCTGCGGCAGGGTCGTCTACCTCCAGTCAGAAGAGGCGCTTACAGCAAAGGCCACGTAAAAATGGCTCGTCGCAGTTGTAACAGAGGCCCTTGACACGACGGTCACTCAACTCCTGTGTAGACAGTTGGCGAATGGTGGCTGGGCGGTCGAAATCGCGGTCTGAAGCGAGGAGACTAACTGTGGGCGATGGCAGAGGGCACGGGGTGCGACTGGACCCCTCGGTGTCTGTGTAATGTAGATAAGGGCGATCCAAGAGTAGACACTTCTCGCAGATGCGAGTCAAGCTCATTGCAGTCGTCAGATCTGCGGGGACCTGAAATTTCACGTCCATACGGAGGCGTTCATGGAGTCCTGCCATGAAGATGGGCACCTGTTGTGTAGGAAGAACTGAGGTAGTGCAGGCCAGGGGGACCTGAAACTATTCGAGGTGCTCGTCGATCGGACCAGTCTACCGGAGAGAAATGAGATCCCCCAAGGTATTGTTGTGGAGGGGTGGGCCGAAGCGAATGGTGCAGCTCACTTTGAAATCCTCCCAAGATAAGAGTGGTTTCTTTCATTGCAGTCGGGAAAACCAAAGTTGGGTGGGGCCCATCAGGTGGAAGGAAGCGACATTAAGTCATTCTTCCCATGGGGTGCACTGAGAACTGCTCACAAAGAGAGAACCAGGACAAGGGGTCTTTGTGGTCGTTGAATATTGGAAAGTCCAGCCGCATGTATCGTGGCACACCGTTGCCCTCGTGCCTCGGGGGTATAAACTCCGGCGAGGTTGGTGGAATCGACACGTCATTGGAGGAGCCCGTTGCTGGTTGGACAGTTCGGTTAACCGCTAGTTGGGCGGTGACGACGGTAATGAGGGCGGTGTTGTTATTCGCTAGGAGCTTGGCAAAAGACTGAAAAAATTAAGATAGGGAGGGCGGTTCGGCCATTGCTGGAGGCGAAATTGGTGGGTTATCGGTGCCGGAGGGATTGGAGCAGGGAGGGACCGGCGGCAGAAGTAGCCCGGTAGAGGCAACGAGCAAGGGACCCCCATTGATGGAGGAGCAGAGTAGTGTGAGTTGTGGAGTAGGGTTGGCTGAGAGCGGCCGGGGTGAAGCCGGTCGGGGCAGAGCCGGCTGGGCAGAGCCCGTCGAGGCGGAGTAGGTCGGGGCGGAGCCGATCGGGGCGAAGCAGGTCCCTGTCAATGTTGGAGCTCAGTTGGCGTGGAACAGGTCGGGGAGGAGCCTATCGGGGCGGAGCTGGCTGTGCAAAGCGGCCGGAAGGTCAACGCACGGCAGGGATGGCTGGGTCGTCCACAACGGGGGTAGAAGGTGGTAGATTTGGAGTTTTGGCGGCGGGGAGGAGAGTTCACTCTAATACCAAGTTGTTACGTGCCCTAGATTGAGAGCACGTGCAAGGGGGGAAGAGGAGGGAAGTCCACAAGGGAGGAGGAGGGAACCTTCTTGGAGCCTCGGGAAGCTATGGCTGGCGGCTTGCGAACGGTGGAGGCGGGCTGTGCGGAATCGCAGAAGTCGCGATGGGGGGAGTGCGGTTAGGGCGATGGGCGGGTTCCGGGAGATAAGAGAGGGAGATTTAGAGAGAGATAGGAAATTAGAGAGAGAAAGAGGAAATTAAAATAACTTGTTTACTTGTCTTGCTTGGTTCCCCAACCGGGTATTAAATAGTAACACCAAAATGCCCCATCTTTGGGCTTAGACACGGGGGAACAAATGCGCATAATAAAATATAGAGTAGAACTAGATAAAGGTCTGAGATATACCAAAGTGCGACCATAACACCCTCCCACCACAAGACGTGTGCTAGGAATCGACCTCCAAGAGAGGTCGCTCCACTTCGAGATCCTGCTCCTCACCGAAAGGGACCTGTTGATTACAGTCGAGTACGTCAGCTTGCACCTGCTCCCACACGACGTCCAGCTCTACAGGATAGAGCTCAGGATCGTTATGACTATGGGCCGGATGATTACTTTGATGATTACCCTGAGCCATGTCGAGCACTACACGTTGATTACGATATTACCTGTCGTATACGCATTAAGGATCCCAACTTCGATGGAAAGCTTGACCCAAAGACTTCTAGCGACCGACTTCAGGAGATGGACCACTACTTCGAGTGGTATGATACGAGTGGAGAGCGTTGTGTTAGGTTTGCGAAAATGAAGCTGGTCGGTCCAGCCAAAATTTTTTGGATCAGTCTAGAGAGGTCTCTGCAATGAGACGGGTACCGTCCTATTATCCATTAGGAAGACATGAAACGCCGACTGAAGGAGAAATACCTTTCCGCCTCTTATCGGGATCAGTTGCTAGATAAGCTTTTTGTGTTGCACCAGGGCACGCAATTCGTAGCGGAGTAAATGTCTCAATTTGATGAGCTAGCTGTGAGAAGTGATTTGCAAGAGCAAACTAGTGTCACCGCTGCCCGATTCTGTACTGGGCTACGATCAGAATTATGTAGGGAACTTATTCCCCGCCGGTTAGAGACGATCGAGCACGTTTTTCAAATGTCCCTCGAGTATGAGCAATACCTACGACTCGCTGGCTCCCGTCAGACTTCTCACAAGACAGACGGGTCCACATTTAGGAGGCCACCACCAGCCACTCCCACCCCTCTCATGTTCCCCCGGACACGAAGGGCAAGGTTGTCCCCCAACTCGAGGAACATCCAGTGCTATCGTTGCTCAGGTAGGGGTCATGTGGCGGCCCAATGCCCTACGAGAAATCTGTTAGTCGAAGAAGGTGAACCTAGTGCTGATGCTGAGGAGATTGTTAATGAGGAGGTCGTTGCCACCGTCGAGGACAATTGGGAGAGTGATGTTGAGCGCTCTCTAGAGTTAGGTGTTATACGCCGTCTCTTCTATACCACACATTGATGAGGATTGACGTCGTACGACAATCTTTTATACTTACTTCTCTAGCGCAGGCGGTCCCTGCAAGCTAGCCATTGATAGCAGAAGTTGTGTGAATATTGTAGTCCAGCGAGCATTAGAGCAGATGCAGGTGATTCCTGAGCCTCATCCACATCCTTATCGAGTCATCTGGATTGATAAAATGACTATACAGGTCACACAGAGGAGCCTAGTTACGATCACTCTCGCTTCATTTGAGGACCGTGTTCGGTGTGATGTCATCCCTAAGGATGTTGCCCATATTCTTTTAGGGAGACCCGGACTATACGATCGGGATGCCACGTGTTTCGATCGCTCGAACACATGTATTCTACGACAAGGGTCGTAAGATCACGTTGACACGGACCCAACCCAAGGAGAAATATTTGGGGAAGGTCATTCCCTATACTAGTGTGAGCTCATCTATGTCGTTGCACATCCTACATACCAGCGAGTTCATGAGAGAGAGTGACATCACCAGTATCTTTTACGTAGTGGCAGCCACCATGGCTTTTGAGAGCCCTACGAAGACTCCTAGGCCACCACTGGAGGTCCGACGACTTCTGGATGACTATAGTGATCTTATCGCGGATGAACTCCCCGAATAGTTACCTCCGTTATGAGACATTCAGCAGGTCGTGGACTTGATATCAGGAGCTTCACTCCCGAACTTACCACATTACCGGATGAATCGGGATGAGCATGTTGAGCTCAAGCGACATGTTGATGAGTTACTGAAAAAGCAATTCATTCGAGAGAGTCTGAGCCTGTGAGCAGTCCCTGCGCTTCTCACCCTGAAGAAAGACGAGAGTTGGAGAATGTGCATTGACAGTGGGGTTATCAACAAGATTACTATAAAGTATCATTTTCCAATCCCTCGTTAGACGACTTGCTTGATACGATGGCAATTGCCCAGTTATTTTCGAAGATCGATCTTCGCAGTGGGTACCACCAGATTAGAGTACGCGAAGGAGATGAGTGGAAGACGGCTTTTAAGACCAAAGATGGTCTTTATAGGTGGTTGGACATGTCATTTGGGCTGTCCAACGCCCCCAGCACCTTTATGAGGGACATGATCCATATTTTTCGGCCCTTCATGGGCAAGTTCTTGGTCGTCTATTTTGACGATATTTTGATCAATAGTCACTCTCCTAACGACCATCTGAGCCATCTGAGGCTCGTATATGAACTTGAAAAAGTGTTCATTCTTGACTGACTTCGTGCAATTCCTCGGGTTCATTATATCAGTGTCTGGTGTATTTGTTGACCCGAACAAGCTTCGATATATTCGTGAGTGGCCCATTCCCTTTACTGTCACTAAGGCCCGTAATTCCCACGAACTAGCCACCTTCTACAGGAGGTTTGTCCAGGGTTTTAACATCATTATGACCACCTTCACGAGCTGCCTACGGAAGGAGATTTTCAGTGGACAGCTGTCGTCACTCGCGTCTTTAATGAAATCAAGAAAAACCTGATGACCACACCTGTGTTGAGATTGCCCGATTTCTTCAAGGTGTTCGAGGTAGCTTTTGACGCATCTGACGTTAGGATCGGCGGAGTACTGAGTCGGAAAGGTCATCCAGTTTCTTACTTTAGTGAGAAGCTGAATGAGGCCCGACAAAATTACTCAAATTATGATAGAGAGTTTATTCTATACTTCGATCACCAAGTCCGGTGTTACCTTGATTCACGGCATAAATTGGGGCATAGATATGCCAAGTGGGTTGAATATTTGTAAGACTTTCTGATGTAGGGGTAGGCTTGTGGTGCTCGGAAGCTAGGACTCTACGTGCACATGCGAGGGGATATGCTAATGCAATGCTACATGCAATGAAACAGTCGGATGGCGACGACAATTAATTTAAGCAATGAGAATTAACAACACCACGCAGTTAATCAAAATAAAGAAAGCAATTAAATAATTTTGGCGATTTGGCAACGGCTTTCTCCGCGTGGAGGGCCTAAGCAAGCGGCGGCGATTAATTCCACAAACAAATATTAGCGCAAAAGTACAACAACTACCAAATTATGATCAAAACACAAATATAGATAAACAACCAAGTGCAAATGTCAAATACAAAACACAATACCACGAGATACTCACGATGCAGTGGCTGATCCGACGCGATGGAGGATTTGACGAAGCGGATGCAAAACGAGCGATCGGAAGTGGAACCGGAGGCGGAGCGGCGATGGCGGTGGCTGCCTTCGGCGAAAAGTGGCGGTAACGGATGGTAAAACGGCGGATCCGGCCACAAATGAGTATATCTGGGCCGGGGGTGAATAGATCCGATGATTTGGAGCGGATCCGAACAAAAATGGAAGGTTTGGGTGGAGGGAATAACGGATCGGGGGGTGGTAGCACTAGATCAAAAGAGACCTAGGGTTTTCGGAGCGGTGGGAGGTGGATCCACAAAGGGGAAGGAGTGGCCGGCTAGGGTAGGTCGGGCCTTAGGGGGGTCGGTTTTGATGAGGGGAGGAGCGGTGAGGGGCTGGGGGCTTGGGGGGAGGCCGGCGGTGGGGGGACAGCAGTCCGGCGGGGAAAACTAGAAGGAGAAGGGGGCGGCTGGCTGGTTTGCTGGCCGGCAGTGTGGAGGGAGTTTTGGGGGATTGGAGGGGGGTGGGGGGGGGACGATGGAAAATGGTGGAGGGGGTAGGGGTTACCTTGGGGGGAAGATTGGCGGCCTAGGAGTCGTCACCTAGGGTTCCACGGCGCCGGCACCGAGGAGGGATCGCTGGAATCCGGGATTAGTCTTCTCCAAATTCTGCAATGACCTCAAACCAGCCCCCTAGCATCCTATTTATAAGAAAACACAAACTAGGGCATCCCCATCAACGGCTATGATTGGCCGGTGGGTTAGCCCTTAAAATACATCAAAATAAACTCAAAAAATATAAAGTAATATAGCGTTTTGACTCGCGGAGACGTCCCGGACGCAACCGCGGAGTCCGATCGGAGATCCGATCAAGTCTTCATGCGCGAATACATGTATGTGGGCCCCACCTTGCGGCGAGCTCCTCCAAGTGCATCTGATGGCTCCCCATCAACTCCCCCGACTGAAAGGCATTCATCTCCGATGAATGGAGATGATCGTACTGAAGTCGAAGTCCGGGGGCGAGCCGATCTAGCTCTGCCGGTAGTATCCAAGTATCGTCTGTGTCAGGTCGGCCCCGCCAATGTACCAGGTAGCGGCAACGCGGTCCGTCCGAGGTGGGAACGAACTGGTGGGATCTGATCTCTGTGATGCTCTCATGTCTCGCCTCTCGGAAGGTGGGTCCCGATGCGATCGGTGGTGCCTGCGGGGGAACCAAAGTGGACGAAGTCTCGGGTGGGTGGGTGGCAACAGTGGGTGGACTTGGATGGCCAGCAGGTGGTGGCGAAGTGGACGGGTGGTATGGTAGCGACAGTGGTGGTGGGGGTGGCTGGGCATCTCCCCCGCTCGGGTCCACATACTCATGAGACTCATAGTATGGAGTCAGGTCCTCAACATTAAACACAGGGTGAATTCCCATACTGGCCGGGATGTCAAGCTGGTAGGCGTTGGTCCCAATACGACTAATAATGGAATATGGACTTATTCGTCTCGCGCTTAACTTCTTGGCAGGACCCGAAGGGAGCCTCTCGGGGCGGACTAGCACCATTACCTTCTCGCCTGCATTAAACATCTGCTCTCGCCTTCGCTTATCTGCATGGACTTTATAATTATCATTGCTTATTATTATTCGTCGGCGGACCGACTCATGCAAATCATGCAAATGTTGTGCAAACTACTCAGCAGACTCACTAGGACGGGACTCTAAAGGACTCGGGACAAGGTCTATAGGTTTCCTAGGGTCGTATCCTGAAACTGCATGAAATGGACTCAACCCGGTGGACCTATTGACTGAGCTATTGTAGGCAAACTCGGCGATCGGCAAATCTAAGTCCCAACTACCTACATGCTCTCTAGCTAGACACCGCAACAGATTCCCTAGGCTCCTATTCACTACCTCAGTCTGACCGTCCGTCTGTGGGTGATATGCCGAGGAAAACCTAAGGATAGTACCGGTCTTGTGCCACCGGGTTTTCCAAAAGTAGCTCATGAACCTCACATCGCGGTCAGACACGATCGACTTGGGCAGGCCATGCAACCGAAAGATATCCCTCATGAATATAGATGCAACGTGGGTCGCATCTGCCGTCTTGCGGCAAGCAATGAAGTGAGCCATCTTCGAAAACCGATCAACCACCACGAAGATGGAATCGTGTTTCCGTAAGGTGCGGTGAAGTCCGAGAACAAAATCCATGTTGATGTCCTCCCAAGGGCGGTGTGGAACGGGTAGGGGTGTATAAAGGCCGGTGTTCTGCTTATTTCCCTTGGCCGTCTGACAGATACGGCAGTGGCGCACAACCCGAGCTACGTCCTTCTTGAGGCTAGGCCAATAGAGACGGTCCTCAACAATGGCTATGGACTTATCTCGCCCGAAGTGACCCGCGGCTCCGCCCGCATGCAGTTCCCAAGTCAGGTAGTCTCGGTAAGACGTTTGAGTAACGCATCGGCGGGAACCCCGGTACAGATATCCCCCGTAAATCTGATATCCCTCAACAAGGTCGGGTGGGTCTCGGGATAGGGCGGTATAAATCTCGCCAAAGTCAGGGCACGTAGGAAACTCACCTCGCCACAGAATATGCAGAGGCCGCGAGGCGCTCGTGCTCGCAGACGACTCTACCACACCCTTGGGTCGATCTCGGGGCTGGGTGGGTGTCAACGTGATCTTCCGCCCCTTATCATAAAAAACACACGTGTTCGAGTGACCGAAGCACGTTACATCATGATCAAAAAGCCAGGGGCGGTCAAGCAACACGTGAGCGACGTCCATGGGAATGACATCGCACCAGACCTTGTCCTGAAAGGACGCAATAGTGATCGGGACTAAGCAACGTTGGGTGACCTAAATAGCCGTCTTGTCAACCCAGACGACACAGTATGGATGGGGTGAGGCTCTGCCTTCACCTGCATACGGTCAAGCGCCTTCTGAGCTACGATATTCACGCAACTCCCACCATCAATAGCTAACTTGCAGGGACCGCCTGCACTAGGGAAGTACGTGTAAAAGATGGTCGTGCGTCGCTAGTCCTCGTCCACACGTGGGGTGTGTAGGAGGCGCTGAATCACTCCCACCTCTAACGATCGCTCGGCGTCACTCTCCCAACCTTCCTCGACTGCGGCCCTAACCTCCTCTGGGGCCTCCTCTTCACCCTCTAAACCCTGCTCCTCTTCCTCAAGTAACAGGTTCTGCGTGGGGCACTGCGCCGTCACGTGGTCCCTGCCAGAACATCTAAAACATACAATGCCCCCAGATCGCTGGCCATCAGTGGCTACGGCTTTACCCTTCGCATCCGCGGGGGTACGTGAGGGTGCAGCCGTGGTGGTCTGGGGCGGAGAGGGCTTCCTAAAAGTCGAGGAATCAGTCCGCGAAGTGAACTGGCTCGTACTAGACGATCGGAGGTACTGCTCGTACTCGAGGGAGAGCTGGAATATCTGATCAAAAGTCTCCAAGCAGTGGGGAATCAACTCTCTCTGAATATCGGAACGAAGGCCCGCCTTGAAGCGGGCGGCAGTGGCAATAGGCTCCTCTAAAATATCACTCCTGACGACCAGCTCATCGAAGCGAGCCATGTACTCGGCGACGGTAAGTGTCCCCTGCCGTAGGTTCTGTAGCTGCTCAAATAGCTGATCTCGATATGACGCGAGGAGGTACTTCTCCTTCAGTCTCTCCTTCATCTCGTCCCATCTGGCGATGGGGTAGTAACCATCCCGCTCTAGAGCTCTCTCAACACTAATCCAGAATATCTTAGCTTGCCCGATCAACTTCATCTTTGCAAAGCGGACACAACGCTCGTCACTCACGTCGTACCACTCGAAGTAGTGGTCCATGTCCAAGAGCCAATCACTGAAGGCTTTCGGATTTAGGCGACCATCGAACGAAGGGGCGTCGAGTCGGATGCGACGAGTGATGTCATGATAGGGGCCCCCTCTCCGAGGATCGGGGTAAACCTCGGGGTAGTCATATGGGCGTAGTCGTGTCGAGCGGGTGGGGGACCACGCTCTCTCCGACCCGGGGGATAATAATCATCATGGTGATGGTCACGGCGACCGTGTGGGGGCACACGATCTCTGGGGTCCGGCTGAGGCTGACGTGGCACACGGTACTCATCGCGCTGGGGTGGCAGCCTATCCCTCGCCGGGACTTGCCTATAATCTCTCGCAAAAACAGGATGTCGCCTTACCGGCGGAATCGGGGCTCGATGAGTACTATCACGATGGTGACGGTCTGCGGGAGGTGGACCATCCCTCGGGCGTTGCTCTCGACGTGGAGGAGCGTCAGGGTCGTCCTCAAGAGAATCGTCACGCTGTGTTGGAGTGTCTTTGGCATCCTCTAAGTGGCCTAAACGAAGGTTCACCTCGGCAAGGTCATGACGCACATCGTCGAACTGGGCTCCTATGGTGCCAAGGCGACCTAGGGCAAGGCGTTGGAACTCAGCAAAAGCGGTGTCCGAATTCGAGCTCGTCGTTCGGTCCTCAGTGTTCGGTGGTTCTACAATGCTTACTCTAAAAGTCCTACCACTACGGAGCATGCAAGTGGCCTAACCTTGAGCTCTGATACCAAATGATGTAGGGGTAGGCTAGTGGTGCTCGGAGTCTAGGACTCTACGTGCACGTGCGAGGGGATATGCTAATCAATGCTACATGAAATGAAACAGTCGTATGGCGACGACAATTAATTTAAGCAATGAGAATTAACAACACCACGCAGTTAATCAAAATAAAGAAGCAATTAAATAATTTTGGCGATTTGGCAACGGCTTCCTCCGCGCGGAGGGCCTAAGCAAGCGGAGGCGATTAATTACACAAACAAATATTAGCGCAAAAGTACAACAACTACCAAACTATGATCACAGCACAAATATAGATAAACAACCAAGTGCAAATGTCAAATACAAAACACAATACCACGAGATACTTACGATGCAGTGGGCTGATCCGAGGCGATGGAGGATTTGACGAACCAGATGCAAAACGAGCGATCGGAAGTGGAACCGGAGGCGAAGCGGCGATGGCGGTGGCTGCCTTCGGCGAAAAGTGGCGGTAACGGATGGTAAAACGGCGGATCCGGCCACAAATGAGTAGATCCGGGCCGGGGGTGAATAGATCCGATGATTTGGAGCGGATCCGAACAAAAATGGAAGGTTTGGGTGGAGGGAATAACGGATCGGGGGGTGGTAGCACTAGATCAAAAGAGATCTAGGGTTTTCGGAGCGGTGGGAGGTGGATCCACGAAGGGGAAGGGGAAGGAGTGGTCGGCTAGGGTAGGCCGGGCCTTGGGGGGGGGGGGGGGGGGGGGGTCGGTTTTGATGCGGGGAGGGGCGGTGAGGGGCTGGGGGCTTGGGGGAGGCCAGCGGTGGGGAGGCTGCAGGCCGGCGGTGGGGGGACAGCAGTCCGGCGGCGGAAAACTGGAAGGAGAAGGGGGCGGCTGGCCGGTAGTGTGGAGGGAGTTTTGGGGGATTCATTGGTGGAGGGGGGTGATGGAAAATGGTGGAGGGGGTAGGGGTTACCTTGGGGGGAAGATTGGCGGCCTAGGAGTCGTCACCTAGGGTTCCACGGCGTCGGCACCGAGGAGGGATCGCTGGAATCCGGGATTAGTCTTCTCCAAATTCTACAATGACCTCAAACCAGCCCCCTAGCATCCTATTTATAAGAAAACATAAACTAGGGCATCCCCATCAACGGCTATGATTGGCCGGTGGGTTAGCCCTTAAAATACATCAAAATAAACTCAAAAAATATAAAGTAATATAGCGTTTTGACTCGCGGCGACGTCCCGGACGCAACCGCGGAGTCCGATCGGCGATCCGATCAAGTCTTCCTGCGCGAATACATGTATGTGGGCCCCGCCTTGCGGCGAGCTCCTCCAAGTGCATCCGATGGCTCCCCATCACCTTCACTATGTTCTCAAACAACGTGCGAATGTTGAGAACAAACCTCTTGATGCTCTTAGTCGACGTATCACACTACTTCGCACACTGCGCGTCAACGCGACTAGTTTTGATCGTTTATCTAGTGATTACCTCACCTGCCCAGATTTTGGTGAGATCTATTTGAGATTTTTGAGGGATCCACCTGAGCCCACTGATGGGTTTAATACTGTATAGGGATATTTATATCGCGGGTCTCGTCTCGGTATCCCCAGGACGTCCTTCAGGGACTTCTTGATTTGGGAAATGCACGTTGGTGGCGCAGCTGGCCACTTTGGCAGAGATAAGACCATTGATTTAGTTGAGGATCGCTTTTATTGGTCTGCCTTGAAAAGGGATGTTACTCGTGTTGTGCGATACTACAGCACATGTCAAACCGCCAAGGGCTCGAAACAAAATACTAGACTCTATACTCCTCTTCCAGTCCCACACCAGTTATGGGTCGACATTAGTATGGATTTTGTATTGGCCGTCCTAGCACTTTAAGGAAGCACGATTCTATTTTCGTAGTGGTAGACCGGTTTTCGAAGATAGTTCATTTTATTGTCTGCCGCAAGACTGCTGATGCGGCTTATGTGGCGGCCCTTTTTATGAGAGACATTTTCAGTTACACGGATTACCAAAACCAAAGTGTTTGACCGCGACGTTCGATTTTTGAGCTATTTTTGGAGAACATTATGGCATAAAATGGGTACTACCTTGAAATTTTCTACCGCTTATCACTCATAGACTGACGGCCAGACTAAGGTCGTCAATAGGAGTTTAAGGAAATTATTATAGTGTCTAGTTGGTGATCATACGTCGGTTTGGGATTTTGTGTTACTCGTGGCGGAGTTTGCATATAATAGTTTCATCAACAGGTCTACTGGCACGAGTCAATTTCATATAGTGTCAGGATATGAGCCTAAAAAACTTGTTGATGTTGCCCATGTTCCCTTAAAGTCACGCCTCAGTGAGTCTGCCGAGTCTTTCATTCATCACCTACATGAACTGCATGAAATGATCTAGAAAAAATTACTAGCAGTAATGAATTATATAAAACACAGGCAGATGAACACAAACGTGAGTAGCATTTTTGGATAGGCGAGCAAGTCATGATCCGACTCCGCATTGAGAGACTCCCAAAAGAATTCGCTAAGAAACAACAACCAAAGCAAATGGGCCCTTATAGGATTCTAAAACAAATTGGGACAAATGCCTATGAGATTGACCTTCCAGCAGATATAGGTAGTCATCCAGTATTTAATACTGAAGATTTAACACCGTAATTTGAGCCTCTTGAGGATAGGGATCCATACCTTGATCCACTTCCTACATCATCATCATTACAGTCTGACCCTTCCCCTGGCCACCTTGGACAAACACCTACGGACTTGCCCGTACCACCTATGATTCCACCAATTCTTCAAGATCCATCAGCATGAGAGGTGAGGGTTGAGCGCCATACTGATGTTGTGGCGCATGTGTACATTTCCACCGCAGACGGCTCATCTTACCATTACCTGGTACACTAGAGCGGACGCCCCATTTGTGATGATACTTGGATGTCCGCAGCAGAGCTTGATAGACTTGCCCCCGATCTTCGATGTAGTGCGATTATCTACATTCATCAAAGATGAATGATTTTCAGTCGGGGGGAGTTGATGGAGATCATCATCAGACTACGGGTCGCAAGTTGGCAGGACCCACTTTTGTATATTTGGGCAGAAGACGTTGATTAGATCGGCGATCCGAGACCACGAGAGCGTCCGGCTCGTCGCGCCATTATCTTTTATGTATTCTATTTTGTATTTTTGGATATATTTTTTGTGTTTTAGGGTCTAGGACGTAACAGCCAATCATAGTCGTTCACGTCCGGTGTCCAACAGCCACCTATTATTATAAATAGGGGTGGGTGCTACAGTCTATTTTCACTGTTGATTTCTGAGAGATTCCATAATGACAATCATCTGTGGTGCTACGCCGTGAGCTCAGCGTGTGAAACCTCATTTTGTTTTCAGTTATTCCACTTTTGTTATTTACTATTCCGTCAATTCCTCCCTTGTGAACCAGGCCTTGTCCCGATTCCCCTCTCCTTCACAGAAAACTGCCCGCAACTTTCTTCAATCCCACGATTCCTGTTATCTGAAGGAGGAAACTTCCCTATGCACTAATGTCCCAAATCAAGAAGCCCGCTTCAGAGGATTCTCGTCCGCGAAGTTTCACAGCCTTTTCTCACGCCAACCCATTCCTGTGCGCACCTCCCACTTACAGAAGTTGACAAGCCAGGCCCATGTTCAAGCATTGATCGTGTGCAGCCCTATTATAACTTTCCGGTTACCGCTTCGTTACCTCCCCACTGTTCATCTTCCTCGTCGGAACCCCCTCTGTCTCCAAATCGCAGGTATCCCGTAACAATCTCCAGCGCCAGTTCCTGCACCACTTTCTCCCCCCCCCCCTCACTGTAAACATCACTGCCAACCTCCAGCCCTAACTCATCTCTCGCCATCTAGTTAACTACTTCTCTCATTCACACAATGTCGGACCTCCCCTGAGATCCAACCTCCCGTGGAGCCACTCCTCTTCAATACCCGTGAATTCCACTCCCAGTAACCACCGGGTCCACCCTAATTATTTCTCCCTCCCCAACCACAAGTCCCAACCCAAACCAGCAATCCTGTCGCCGAGCTCGACCCACACACAACAGTCGTCCATCATCATGTGACCACCGCCAGATCTCCATCGTTTTGTGAGATATCATTGTGTTGTGTTTTAATTCCTTCATTTGCAAATATTGGAAAATACTTTGTATTTGTTTGGGAATTTGGTTTGTTGTGTAATTGTTGCATTTTTCTCAAATCCTATTAAGTTTATTTGTGGAAATTCACAGTTGAAGGCACATAGTATGTAATCGAATATAACATTGTTTTCCCACTTGAATTTCAAGTTCACTTTGCGTATAAATTGCCGAACTTGTATAATTATAACTGTTGCATTTCATTTTCAGATTAAAATGAACTTTCACATGCATCATTTTGGTTAAAGTCACCAAGTCCATCTTGCATTTTCACCTAGAGTTATATTAGCGTCGGCACACCCAAGTCTCACGACCTACCATGCGCCAGATGAGTACAATGAAACAACTAATTTAGGTTTCGGTAAGATTGCGCACATGTCCTCGTAATCAAACAACAATAACACAACAGATTCTTCCATAGTTGGAGAAATAGCAAATAGTTAGGCAAACAGGACAAATGAAAATTAGGTAAGCCCTGAGGTTCAAGAACAAATAAACACACATAAATAGGTGCAGCAAAGGATCTAAAACCTTGTGATTGGGTTGGGAGTGATGAAGGTTAGAGAAGCAAGTAAATGAGGTAGTGGAGTGTGTGTGTGTGGTTGGGTGGAGTGGGTGTTATCAGTGCTAGTAGGGCTTCCTGTGAAGTGGCCTACGATACACCTGCAAGAGGTAACATGTCGCTAGTGAATGGTGGAGGCTTCGAAAGTCGTCTAATCTTAACAATGTTCTCCATCGGAAGACTGAAGGGTGGAGGAGCATGGAGGTGGGATGGTTGGACATCGGGGAGGGCTCCAATGGTAGGCCCTGTTGGGGATATGTCGAGAGGTTGCAGAGGGCTACGTATCACGATGACATTTAGCTATCTTGAAGGTACAACGAAACAGACATGATTTTATGTTCGTTCCTTTGCTCTCTTTTTCAAATGAAGGGCCTTTTAAAGGTGAAAATTTTAATGTGGTTAACTTGGGATAAAGTGGACACGTACAAAGGAGACCATTAGAGGCACCTGTTAGGCGTTACGAGAGTCTACTCACTCGGCATGTTAAACGAGGGAGGGGTAGACCAATAAAGACTTGGAATGAAACTATAAGGAAAGACATGATGTACTTAGGTATTAGTGAGATTATGATAAAAGATAGGGCACAATGACGACAAAGGATCCATATAGCCGACCCCACTATAGTGGGATAAAGGCTTGAGTGTTGTTGTTTAACTTGGGATGAAGTCAGGGATCAAGAGGGATTCACTTATCATCTTAATTTTAATGTGGTGCCACACAGGTCGTAACAGGTTAAATGCAAAGGAGGAGGCATGTGGGGAAAATGGAGGCCGATGATGGGGTTGATTGGATTGGAGAGGAAGTCTTCGATCAGGGGTTGTTGAAGAGGAGGCGGGCTGATGGGTTGAGGCCAGTACAATAGAAAGTAGAAACGCAAAACTAAGATACAGCAAAGTTATGAAGTTAGAGGACTAAACCAAATGAAACGTGAATTGAAGTTGAGTAAAAGAATGTGCAATAAATTTAACACCTAAATGGCATTCTAATCGAAACTAATGACTCTTAGAGCTAATCTAAAATTATTATGATGAGACTAATAATGAAGATGGACAAAATCTAACTCTTAACCATTTTTATTTTATTTTCGTAGTGGAAAAAGTTTTTAATGCGTGCAAATTAATTTCCAATTCATTAGTTGAGCAATCTTAATCAATCAATTTTAAATGTATTCAAGATTCCCATATATTTATGGCAATTATTTGTTTGAAAATTTTCAATTAGGATGAGAAAGACACCATCTTCCTAAATTCTAATTTCATGGAGCAAGAATCCTAAAGAAAACATCGTGTCCAGATCACATGAATATATGTTACGATTAAGACTCTGTTTGGGAAAGGGCTTTTCAGAAAGGAAAAGTAATGGTGGCAAAAGAAAGGTGAGAAAACGAGCTTTTGAAAAATGTATAATGCAAAACTAGAACTGTTTGGGTAAATTCCTTTTGCAGAGATTTTCAGAAATGAGAATCACTTTATAAACTGTTTCACAAATCTCCATTACAGTGACTTTTTTATCAAAAAAATGTGAACCCAGGAAGAAAAATGTGCGCCCGGGGGAAAAATGAGCGGTTGTGCCGAAAATGCGCGGCAGGGCGAAAAATGTGCGAGCGCCCGTGCGAAAAAATGCGTGCCCGAGCATAAAAATGAACGTCTGGGCAAAAAATGCGCGCCCAGACGAAAAATGCGCCTCCGGGCAGAAAAATGTGTGCCCCGAAAAAATGCTCGCTCTAGTGAAAAAAGCGCGCAAGGGAGGAAAATGCACGCCCGAAAGAAAAATGCACGCCCGAAAGAAAAATGCACGCCCGAAAAAAATGAGCGTCAGGGCGGAAAATTCGCGCCCGGAGGAAAATACACTCTTATTAGGGGTGTGCAAACGGAACCGAAAAACCGAGAACCAGACCGAAACCGAACCGATTTAGGCGGTTCGGGTCGGTTCCAGTTTTATTCGGTTCGGGTCTGATTCCAGTTATTAGAGAACCGACGGTTCGGGTCGGTTCTCGGTTCCCATACTCGGGTACCCGAGAACTAACCCGAATTATTAATTTAAAATTTAAAATAATATATTATTGTCTCAATTGGACAAATACTTCATTTAGTCCCGGTTCAGCGGGAAAGGTTCAAGCGCGTTCATTCGTTCAGGGCTCCGCCGCTCCCAATTATTTTCAGATATTATTGTGCTTACCAAATTCAGAAATTCAACCGTAGTCTCGTAAATAATAAATGAGTATTTGTGTACATTGAGATAGAAAACACATCAAAATTTGGAGTAATAAATATTTATCCTATTAGTTGAAGATTTGAGAAGAAAAAATGTGACATTACATAATATGGGTGGAACCGAGAACCGAACCGGAATCGAACCGAACCAAATTGGGCGGATCCGGTTCCATGATTTAGAACTGCGGGTCGGTTCTGGTTCCTAAATTTTGGAACCGAACCTACATGGGTCGGTTCTTGATTTTTGGTGGAACCTAACCGAACCGAGTTGCACCCCTAACGCCCATGAGGAAAAATGCGCGCCCGGGAGAAAAATGTGCACCCGGGCGAATTAGGGGTGCTAGGGCGAAAAATGTGCGCCCGGGCAAAAAAATTGCGCTCGGGCGAAAAATGCGCGTCCGTGCGGAAAAATGCGTGCACGGTCGAAAAATACGCTTCTGGGCGAAAAATGAGCGCTCGGGCAAAAAATGTGTTTCCAAGCGGAAATATGCAGGCCCAAGCGGAAAATGTGCAACCATGAGGAAAACGTGTGCCCGTGTTGAAAATGCGCGCCTGAACGGAAAAATGTGTGTTCGAGCAGAAAATGCGCGTTCGAGCCGAAAATGCGTGCTCCGGCCAAAAATGCGCTCCCGAGCCAAATGCGTGTTCGGGCGGAAAATGCGCGCCCAGGCAAAAAATAGATCGTCAGGAGAACTGCATCGTCTGGAGAAAGGCTAGGGTTTCAGCAGTGTTGTAAAACTGGATCCGAGGAGGAAAACATTTTCGTAGTCAACTGTGTATCGGGATGAGAAAATGTTTTTCGAAAAGTTGAAAAAGGAGGCCCATGACTTTTGAAAAAGAGGAGAAAAAGGAGTTTTGGGCAGTAGTTTTCCCCACAGGTAGACATTCCAAACGATATATTAAGGCTTCATTTGGTTCGGCGTATTCAAGCCGGTGGCGGGAGCAAACGCCGCTCGCAGGGCGGAAAAACAAACAGTCGGCCCGGCATTTGCAACGTTTGCACCCGCAGCAACGAGAAAAAGCCCCGCCTCCGCTCAGTTTCCAGCCTCGCCTCCCTCCCTCCAGTCTGAGACCCCCCTTCTCACCCGTTGGGAGCAAACGCCACCGGCGCCAAATGAAGTCTAAGTGCGCCGGCGTTTTCTAGAAAATGGAAAGGAGCTAATAAGCCCTCCCAAACAGGCCCTAAGATAATTTTTGAGAGGAATCCGGCAAGGGAAGGGGGTCAGCGGTGGTGAGCAAGAATAAAAGGAGGAAGAAAAGAGAGGAACTTAGGGAGCAACCATAATATATTTCATACATCCAAGATAACTTCACACATACCCCCTCCCCTTCTGCCCCCTTATATAGATAAGGGAGGGCAACCAAACAAGGAAATACAAAAGGCAAACAAACCAGGAAATACAAAATACATAACTTAATTGATTGGCATTAATTAATATTCATATGTGCGCTCCATGGTGGCTTCCAGATGCGCGCTCCATAAATTATGACGATAGGGGTCCATTTGAGTGAATGTGTCCACGACCACGGCGGCTTCATATGCGCGCTCCATAAATTTTGACATTGGGGGTCCACTTGAGTGAATGTGCCAACGTAACAGAATGTCTGAATGTGTCGGCGTAACAGTGCCCGCGTAACACCATACCGCACTTGAAAATCAACCTTGTCCTCAAAGTCGAAGCCCCAACCTTTGTCGGAATCTTGAAAAATTTTGATGACGTGCGGGGAGTGTCGGGGCGTCATCCTCTCCATTCTCGTAAGGGCCTGGTCGACAAGAGAACGATAGAGGATTGGCGGGGCCGGAGCAAGTTGACAAGAGGATCGACTGCGGGCGAAGGAGCGGGCTGGTGTCGTAGAGGAATGTTGGGGGAGGCATGGTCGGGAAACTCTCGCATGGTGCAGGAGGCAGCCATGGTGGAGACGGCTTAGGGCAGGGAGCCTCGTGGGAGGTTGTGGAGGCCCATCCGTTGAAGGCGAGGAGACAATCGACTTTGGCGTGGAGAGAGGCGCATGTGGCCTGGATTTGTGCCGCTAGAGCAGAGAAATCTAGTCGAGGGTTGGTGCTTGGCGACGGCAAGAACAGCGGCCCGGAAGCGGCCGATTAGGCGGCGACCATTGTGCTAAGGATGTAGACTGGGGATGATGTCGGCGACGGCGGTGACAGAGCGCGACGGCAGGGTCGAGTGGGGAGCCTGGGGCCACGGGCGATGACTGGAGGCAGGGACAAAAACGTCCCTGCAAGATGTCGGCAGGCAGACGGAAGCACCCCCGGCGAATTAGGGCCGGATCGGCTGGGATCTGGGCGCTGGAAGAGCAACCGTCGTTGATCGGGTGCTAGCGGCGTGGCATGTTGATCGGCTCTTCTTCTAGCGTAGTGACGAAGGCAGAGCACCGGTGGGGCAACGACGCGGATGACAGAAGCTTTGGCGCAGGGGATCAGAATGGCAGGAGGATGCGCAATGCAGAGTCAGACGTCGGGATCGCGTCGTGGAAATAAAAAAAGGAACAGGCGATTCGGGATTCGCGAGCGGAATGCGCATAAATAGAAATCCCGGTTTGTATCGATCTCGATCACCGGCCGCGGCTAGATGGCAGGCAATCCGACAGATCGGACCAATTGTTACGATTAAGATAAATTTTTGGGAGGAATCCGGCAAGGGAATGGGTTCAGTGGTGGTGAACGAGAAGAAAGGGAGGAAGAAAAGAGATGAACTTAGAGAGAAACCCGAATATATTTCATAAATCCAAGATTACTTCACACATAAACCCCTCCCCCTTATATAGATGAGGGAGGGCAACCAAACAAGGAAATACAAAAGACAGTCAAACCAGAAAATACAAAATATTTAACTTAATTTATTAACATTAATTAATATTCATATGTGCGCTCCATGGTGGCTTCCATATGCGCGCTCCATAAATTATGACGAGAGAGTCCACTTGAGTGAATGTGTCCACGACCATGGTGGCTTCCATATGCGCGCTCCATAAATTTTGACAAGTGGGGTACACTTGAGTGAATGTGCCAACATAACAGAATGTGATCAATAAAAAAAATCATCAATAAAACCATAAGAGAACAAACAAAAAACTTCAGACAACCTCTTGAGAAGCTCGCACTGTTCAGGCTCCCATTTGCTCACAGCACGCTTTTCAAATATAGAATGTGCTCTATGGTATGTAGTACTGTGTGGCCTCCAAGGCAAAGCACTAGCTGTAATTGGCATTAACATAACAAAATAAAGACCCATAAGAAGTATGGTGGCATCATAGAAAGCAAGCTAGGAGAGGCACAGTTGCAATATTATATATATTATCAAAACTATAAAACTTGTAAAACACGTGTTTAAACTTTCAAGTAATCTATTTTTTTTTAATGAAATGAATAAAGCATCCTGGTGGCAGCTCTGCCGTTCAAAGCAAGGAAAGCTAGCTAAAAATAGTAATAAATATTTATAACAGTCAAACACGTAGAAAGCTAGGGGAAAGCAAATTTGGCATCTCTAACAACTAAAGCAAAAAAGGGAAACAGAACGAAATTGTAATAATGTAATTAGAATTGTAAAAAAATATAGTAAATCTTTGAGTTTATGGAATTCATTTGAGCACTAATACAGACATAATTATTTTAGGCTGAAGATTCCACAGGTGCTATAATTTAAACATAGTCTGACACAGGGTATGGCCCTAAGAGCTATGGGTAGATGCATATGCAATTTCCAACAAACGTTAATTTGTAATAGTGTATTTTAAAATCACTTGCGCTAATTTGCAACCCGAAAATAAGCATTTACAAATGGAAATGAAAGAGAAGTACTGATGCGGCAACGGCAAGTGTACCGATGTCGTACAAGTAATAATAAAACAGGAAGTAAATCCCTGAATATTTAGCTCACACGGAACAAGGCGGGGTGGACTTTTCTTACGCGAAAGACTTAAGATTAAACTCCTTTAGTTGGACCTTTAAAAGTAAAGGGCAAAATACAATTTACCAATCCTTAACACGGAGGAAACAAAAGTCTAGTCTCCTCGATATGTAGGGGAGCTCGTCTTGGTCCACTAGCTCTTCCTCTTACTCATTGGCCTCGTCGGGAGATTGTCACCTTCTCCTAACAAGTTTTCTCTCGGGTTTTGTTCGCCTCAACACTAAGGGCTCCGGCTTGGAGCTTCAATGGAACCTTGCAAATCACCTTCTTCCCTTTAGAATGGCTGGGAAGGTTGGAGGAGACCTAGGGGTGAAACCTAGTGCCTTGGGGCAAAACCGGCCTAAAAAAGCAGAGGAATTGAGAGGATCCGTCCAAAGCCCAAAATAGCATATTTATAGAAAAAACAGGCGTACAAGCATGCAGCACAAAGCACACGCATGTGCATGAAGTTAACACAACAAAACCAACTCTCCTAGTTGTACATACACAGATGTGCGTGTGCGTGTGTGCGGAAATTATGCAGGCGCAAATTCGGAACACAGAAATTTAAACTACAAGAAAACACAGGCAAATGACAACAATCAAGTTCGGAAGCCATTTTGACCACCTTAGAGGCCGAATTAGGAAATTGTTTTGCATCAAAGTGGTAACCATTGATGTATATTTCCTGGACTTTTGAAATTTCCAGAATTGGAGCTATGTAGCAAAAGATATGGCCGATCGAGTGAACCATGGTCAAAAATGGACTGCAGATATGCACGTACGCGTGCAATAAGCAAACGCGCGTGCGCTCTGTGCAAATTTACAAAACTTGATTTTTATGACCAAAAATTGATACCTAATCACCCCATATTGCTTCTAATGTATCCATATATCATTAAATTAAGAATTTAAAAGATATTAAGTGATTATAACATAAATTAGGGATAAGACGATAAATTTATGCAAAAGGGGTACAAAATAACTATATAAAATACACTTAGCAAATACCACCACAGTTGAATGTTTGTTTGTCCCAAGCAAACCATCTACCGACGAGGAGTATGAAGGATTAATTGCATAACAAAAATTGAAAGAGAGTAGTTAGCAGAGAAGTCTTATGCCCATGTACGGTAAAATTAGACAAACAAAACAACTCAAGTATATTAATCTAATTACACTTATTTTCAACAATCATTCATAAACGGTGATATCCACTTCACAATGAAAGAACTAAGTGATTAGTCATAAGCATAGCATAAGCGAAATAGTGAACACTCAGGATTGCATTATCTTCACACGACTTTTGGGTGGCCTCTAAAAAAATCCATCAATGACGATGGTCATAGGCTCTCCCGGTCACACCGTCTCTGCTACATTAATAAGAATCAACTCTACGAATCATTAGGACATAGAGTACGACGAACATTTTATGATTAGGTTTAAGGTGAGAGAATCAAAGATAAGCATAGGAGAGTGATTACCCCAAGTCTTGGATTGACATATACGGGGTCACTCACCACTAGCCAAACACCAAAAATTATTTTCTACATTTTTTTATTTTACACAAATTTTTTTCTTTTCTTTTTTTTTCAATTTTTATTTTCAGATTTTGTTCACAAAACCACCACCCAAATATATTAGTGAGGATGCCTAAACGATTTCAAATGCCACCACTAATAAAATGCAATCCGCCACCACATCTAGCAAGAAAGATATTTTTATGTGCAACTCAAAGGTAAGTGTGAGAGGGATCCTGGCTTTTAGGCTTGGTGCTAGTGAGGTGGAGGTGTAAACAAAGGTAAAGGTGTAGACACAACTTGTGTAAGGGTAACGAATATATGATCGGATGCATAGGCTCAAAATATCCAACGAAATGCCTAATTTATATAAGTAGAGTTAATTCATAGAACGTGACACGCACCCACTTCATGCAGACTATATGATCAGGTTCCTCCACAAGGGAATCCAAAGGAGGTGATGAATGTACATAGGGAGATGTAACAACCCAAGATTTAAAATAAAACAAATTTTTTAATAATATTAATAATGTGATGACAAATTTGTAAACCGCCTAAATCCCCCTTTATTTTTCCCCCGCACCCGAGTCAGCCCCCACCCGATTAATTCTTGCGGTCTAGGGTTCTCGAACCGCTCTCTACTGCTTCTGCAAGTCGCGCCGCTCTCGATAAAACCTGCTCCTGCCCAATTCAGTCGCAAACCCGTCGCTCCTGCCTCCTGCGCTCGACTCTCTGCCCGACTCCTCTTCCTGCTCCCGCCGCATCTCTTCTCGCACCTCATGTTCCTCTTGCTGTGGCCGACGTCGCCTCCTCTGGATCATCCTTCAACTCAGGCCGACGGTAGCTCCTCTGCCAAAGCCGGCAGTTTTCGTAGCGGGCAGTCACCTCTTCTGCCTTGGCCGGACACTTCTTCTCCTCCTCAAGGCCGGTAGCCGCCGCCGCCTCCTCCTCCGACAGCCCTTTTCCTCGTCGTCTTGGCCGAGATTTTCGAGAAAGACGTCATAGGTTTTGCTCAAATCCTCCTCCACTCAGATTTTGGACCGGTTTTGGTTCCTCTTGGTAAGATCTCCTTTTTCCCCCCTTATTTCAGATTTTTTTGTCAATTCTATATTGATTTTGTGCCCTAAATTTCATATATTTTGTGATCCAAGCTTGTGTCCCCTTTGTTATCGTCTAATTATTGTGTATTTGATTTTCGGCGTCGCTCTTTAATTCAGTTGGTGAGATCATGCAAATCCCTCTTCGAATTAGGGTTTTCGTAGCCTAAGAGCCGCCAAGTATCCGTTTCCGCGTGGTAGTCTCTTCTCCCCTCACTTTTGAGAGAGGTAAATCTTTAGCCCCTCTCCTGTTTAGGTTATTTGATGATAATTTCATGTGCTAGCGTAAATTTTTTGTTGTGTTAGGTATCAATCTCGTTGTTCTTAAACAGGTCCAGATAGGGTTTCTAAATCTTGTTTGTGCCGCTCAGCAGCCTCTGTCAGATTCAGCTTTAGCCTTAAGGCAAGTAGAGATCACTCTCTCTTGCAAACATTGAGCTTTAATTATTGTGTTTGTGCTTATGATTGTATGACATCGTTCTTGAATATTTGATCTGTCAAACGTATTTAATTCATGAATGTCTAATTGGATAAATTAGTATTTTAGTGATTAACATGTTTGGAATGTCACAAGTTGTGATTGTGAATGATGGTTACTTGAATATTCACTTAGTTGAATTATGTCTCATTGATGGATAATTGGAAGAAGAGTTGGCGAATGAAGGTGATTTTAATTGGATTTCCGATTATATGAATTGTGTTTCATTTAATTGTTATAAATGGAACACTAGTAGATCTTTTGAGCAGGAACATTGATTGTTATAATGATAACTGTTAATATTCTTACTAGCAATTAGATGAATTGTGTTTGATATAAAATGTTCGGATTGTACTTATGTTTACTTGAAAGATAATCGTGTCTTGGAATGAGTTAATCTAAATGAATACATGTTATCCTCGAAAATAACGTATAATAGTCTTGTCATTCATGAATACTTGAACCCGCAAAAAATGTAAAGCTCTCTATCCAGTTTCTTGTGTCATTGAATCTTTTTTATGTCTGTCTGGTTGCAAGGCCTGAGTAAATTTTGTTCTTGATCTGATCTTTCCCTTTAAGTGAATTTGTACCTGCTAAAAATTAGAATCACTAAAATATGAATCTCTTAACTCTATAATATCTTAAGCAATCATTGAAAGGTAATTTTTAATTGGTGCATCTCTCTGATTACATGGTCACGGCAAGCAGGAATTTTTCTAATAAGACTTGCATATGAACTTGAGTGTGAACCATATGCACCCACAAAAAAACACACACACTTCATTGATTACAGTTTATGATATTACATGATCAATTATATGTTATACTCCGGAGTAGCCTAATAATTTATTTTGTTTTTGTTTTACTCATTTACTGGCTTGTCTTATTTTTGTGCTTCATGAAAACTGGTACACATACATTTATGTTTCCCTTACTGTTATGTATTTTACTTGCTCACATGTTTATTTCAATGTTCTTAGGCATTTCCTTCTTGTTTTAGAATTGTCTTAGCGTTTGTGACAGCGCCGCCAGGTCCTCGAGCATGATTTGCATTAAGTTCCAGATTCTATGTTTACGTTTCATTTTCTTAATTGTCAGGCATTTCTTTTAAGTAATAATTATGGTCAGTAAATCATGGAAAACTATTAGGCTATATTTTATGCACTCGAATTTAATATCGTTTTTATGTTCATTCATATGAGTTTGTCATTGCATGAAATTTATATCTGAATTTGTATCAAAAGTTTTATTAAAAATGTACGTGTATTTATTTCTCACTATCATGTTTTATAGTTTCTGCACAAAAACAAACTATTTTGCTTCAAATTAACTATTTTAAACTATTTATCAACATCTGCTGCTTCTGCCTTACACACATGGATTTTCTTTTCGCTCATGCATGTGGCATCACGACCCGCCCGAAGCGCACTCTGACTTTTGTTGAGACGGATCGTGACAGTGGGTATCGTAGCTAGGTTAGTTTCTAAAGATAAAGTATTTTATAGTTATCACATATTTTGAATCTTATTATGTAAATATATACACATACATCATTGTTTCACTCAACTTGTCGTTATTTGTTGTTAGCGGCTGAAACACGCACACACTCATTCAAAAGCATGAGTAGTATGCATACAAATGTTAAGAGGTTATGGGCAAACTTAACATTTTTGTGCATATGAATTTCCACTAGAATATATACTGCTTGCGAATATTAAATGGATATGACCAGTTTAATATTCGCATATTAAGTGCGATGACATGACATATCATAATATGCATGACATATTAAGTGAAATGGACGTTTAACATGGCATGTATATCCATTCATTTGCATTAATATCATAAATTATTGCACAAGTGTGAAGCTAAGAACAACAATAATGATTGTGCACACATGAATTTATTATTTTTTTTGACATCACACATGATCTCATGGTTGCACTTGCATGATCATCACCTAGAGTTTGTCCAATGAAAATTGGTGTAATTATTACATAATTTATGAACCTAACAGTATGAAATGTATTGGAATCTCTAATTTTAATTCTCTGATATTTGTAATCAGTCTTTCATGTTCTGCTTGTATATCAATCTTATTTAGTCCTCTTGTATCCCCTTCTAATTAGCTCTCAAGTGTTGGCGAGAAATGAGAGTCATCTTGTAAATTGCTCTGTTGAATCAGTTCAGTGATGTTTTGTGCTCTTCGAACTCCAGATTAACTTACTTTTGTCGTCATTCAGTTTCTTTCTCTCTTTGGTGTTCTCTCTTCTCTTCTTGTCAAGATTTTTCGCTCTCGAATTCTTGAGTCTTACCTCTCAATTCCGAGCTAATTGAAGAAATTCTGTGATCCTGAAGTCAGTCTTTGTGTACGGCCGAACCTGCTAAGATTGTGGAGTACGCTTGAGAACTTGCATTTGACGTGCGTAGCAAGCATCCACAACTTTTCTCTTGATCTTGGTAAGCCACCAAACTTGTTCTCTGATCTACTCTAATATCCATCATAATTAGCTTCCTTACCTTGATATGAAAGTCTTGTTGGAATGTATGATATCTGAATCTTCGTCATAAGAGACCTCATTCAGGGAATTCTCAGAAAATTTTGGGACGAAATTTCCTAATTAGGGGAGAATGTAACAACCCAAGATTTAAAATAAAACAAATCGGGTTTTTAATAATATTAATAATGAGATGACAAATTTGTAAACCGCCTAAATCCCCCCTTTATTTTTTCTCGCACCCGAGTCAACCCCCACCTGATTTAATTCTTCTGGTCTAGGGTTCCCAAACCGCTCCCTGCTGCTTCCGCAAGCCGCGCCGCTCTCGATAAAACCTGCTCCTGCCTAATTCTACCCGCAAACCCGTCGCTCCCGCCTCATGCGCTCAACTCTCTACCCGACGCCTCTTCTTGCTCCTGTCGTCATCTCTTCTCTCTCTCTCGCCTCATATTCCTCTGTTGTGGCCGGCGACGCCTCCTCTGGATCATCCTTCATCTCAGGCCGACAGCAGCTCCTCTGCCAAAGCCGACAGTTTCCGTAGCCGGCAGCCACCTCTTCTGCCTTGGCCTGCCACTTCTTCTCCTCCTCAAGGCCAGTAGCCGCCTCCTCCTCTGATAGCCCTTTTCCTCGTCGTCTTGGCCGAGATTTTCGAGAAGGACGCCTAGGGTTTCGCTCAAATTCTCCTCCACTCAGATTTTGGACTCAATTTTGGTTCCTCTTGGTAAGATCTCCTCTTTTCTCCCTTTTTTCAGATTTTTCTGTCAATTCTATATGATTTTGTGCCCTAAATTTCATATATTTTGTGATCCAAGCTTGTGTCCTCTTTGTTATCATCTAACTATTGTGTATTTGTGATTTCCGACGCCATTCCTCAATTTAGTTGGTGGGATCATGCAAATCCCTCTCCGAATTAAGGTTTTTGTAGCCTAAGCGCCGCCAAGTCTCCATTTCTGCACTGTAGTCTCTTCTCCCCTCACTTTTGAGGGAGGTAAATCTCTAACCCCTCTCCTGTTTAGGTATTTGATGATAATTTCATGTGTTAGCGTAAGTTTTCCATTATGTTAGGTATCAATCTCATTGTTCTTAAATAGGTCCAGTTAGGGTTTCTAAATCTTGTTTGCGTTGTTCGGCCGCCACTGTCAGATTCAACTTCAGCCTTAAGACAAGTAGAGATTCTTCTCTCTTGCAAACATTGAGCTTTAATTATTGTGTATGTGCTTATGATTGTATGACATCGTTCTTGAATATTTAATCAGTCAAACGTAAATGCCTAATTGGATAAATTAGTATTTTAGTGATTAACATGTTTGGAATGTCATAAGTTGTGATTGTGAATGATGGTTACTTGAATATTCACTTAGTTCAATTGTGTTTCACTTGATGGATAATTGGAAGAAGAGTTAGTGAACGAATGTGATTTTAATTGGATTTCCGCTTAGATGAATTGCGTCTCAGTTAATTGTTATAAATGGAAGACTAGTAGATCTTTTGAGCAGAAACATGATTGTTATAATGATAACTGTTAAGATTCTTACTAGCAATTAGATGAATTGTGTTTGATATAAAAATTTGGATTGTACCCATGCTTACTTGGAAGATAATCATGTCTTGGAATGAGTTCTAAATGAATACTTGTTATCCGTGAAAATGACATATAGTAGTCTTGTCACTCATGAATACTTGAACCCACAAAAATAAAGCTCTCTACCAGTTTTCTTTTATGTCATCGAATCTTTTTTTATGTCTGTCTGGTTGTAAAACCTAAGTAAAGTTTGTCTTTGATCTGATCTTTCTCTTTAAGTGAATTTGTACCAATTAGAAATTAGAATCACTAAAATATGAATCTCTTAACTCAATAATATCTTAAGCAATCATTGAAAGCTACTGTTTAATTGGTGCATCTCTCTGCTTGCATGGACACGGCAAGCAGAAATTTTTCTAATAAGACTTGCATATGAACTTGAGTGTTAATCATGTGCACCCACAAAAAAACATTACACACTTCATTGATTACAGCTTATGATATTACATGATCAATTATATGTATATACCGAAGTAGTCTGATAATTTACCATGTTTCTGTTTTACACATTTATTGGCTTTCTTTGTTTTTGTGCTTCATGAAAACTGGTACACATACATTTCTATTTCTCTTACTGGTTATGTATTTTACTTGTTGACCTATTTATTTTAATGTTCTGAGGCATTTCCTTGTTGTTTTGAAATTGCCTTAGCATTTGTGACAACGTCGCTAGGTCCTCGAGCCCAATCTGCATTAAGTTTCAAGTTCTATATTTATGTTTCATTTCTTTTACTGTCAGACATTTCTTTTGTGTAATAATTATAATCAGTAAATTATGGACAACTGCTAGGTTATATTTTATGCACTCGAATTTAATATTGTTTGTATGTTCATTCATCTGAGTCTGTCATTGCATGAAATTTGTATTTGAATTTGTATCAGAAGTTTTATTAAAATATATGTGTATCTATTTCTCACTATCATGTTTTACAGCTTCCGCATAAAAACAAACTATTTTTCTCCAAATTAATTATTTTAAAACTATTACCAGTTCATGTTGCTTCTGCCTTACAGACATGGATTTTCTTTTCGCCAATGTCTGTGGCATCACGGCCCGCCCGAAGAGCACGATGACTTTTGTTGAGAGTTGAGACGGGTCATGACAGGAGACGACTCCACATCGTCAGAATATGAATCGGTGACAATTCTGATGGGCATATCCGTAGGGGTCCCGTGAACGTAAAGGGGTACGACGAATGCATCATCAGAAGCTGAAGGAGTGCTATCATGAAAGGAAGAAATGATGTGAACAGACACCTCATCATCATCCTTCATCTGACGCAATCCTTTAAGCCATGATTCGTACTATGACAAAACAAACACTTGAAATTAACCCTTGACCTCGAAAGAGGTGGGCTACAGTATTGGGATGGTGTTCGTGGTGGAGGTGTGTGGTTATGATAATTAGGTTGTCTGTATAAGGAACCATATGATACTGATTTCTCATATGAAGAGTCGTATGAATCATAACCACGACTTCTCATATAGCATTCTTCACTATGATGATTAGATGCCCCGCACCATCTATATTGTAAATTTGCACACAAATTGATGCGGGGTGATCCACAAGATAAATTTAATCTTTGCAGGGGTTAAGTACACACAATGATTAAATTAAAAACGGATAATCTGCACTAAAAACTAAAAAATTAATTCGAAAGACATAAATTTAAAGGGTGTTATTTAGAATAAAAAACAGGAAAAGGAAAAACAAAAACGGTGCAATATACAACTAGAAGAACTTCACTCACACGACGACTCTCGTCAGATACTCACACGTGTTGTGTTCCCCGACAATGACGCCAAAAACTTGATGAGGCTACAGCAAGAGTATCAATGTCGTACAAGTAATACTAAAACGAGAAGTAAATCCTTGAGTATCGATCTCACATGAAAAACGGTTGGGTGGAGTTTTTTTATAAGAAAGACTTGAGATTGGAGTCCTTTAGTCGAAGTTTTATGTGGGTTTGATTTGGTGAAAGAAAACAAAAACAAAACTACATCAACTATGTGGGTCGCCTTCACTGCTTCGCTCATCCGCGAGTCGCCGGCCTCTGCATCGCACCTCCGCTGGTCGCCTTCCTCCGCTTCGCACCTCTGCGAGTCGTAAGCCTCCACTTCGCACAAGTTGCACCTTGCAAATGCAAAGGCCTACCACAAAATTCCGCCGGCTCGCGTCTAACTCAACGATAACGCAACACAACTCACAACCACACAACTGCAATAATACAAAAAACAATATCACAGTCACATCCATATAAAGAAAAGCACAACAGCAATATCTACTCCAAACCATCCACAATAAAAGATATATCTACGAACATTTACATCAAATGGTCATGGTATGTAGATGCTTTAGAGTATACCGCAATTAGATTACAAGTACTTTGAAAATAAAGGGAAAAATACAAGTTGTAAATCCTTAGCATGGAGGGAACGGAAGTCTAGTCTCCTCAGATTTGTAGGGGAGCCCGGCTTGGACCACCAGCTCTTCCTCTTCCTCCTTGGCCTCATCCACGATATGGAAGTTGTCACCATCTCCTAAGTGCCTTCCCTCGAGTTTTGTTCGCCTCAACATTAAGTGCTTCGGCTTGGAGCTCCAATGGAACCTTGCAAATCACCTTCTTCCCTTTAGAATGCTTGAAGAGATTGGATGAGACCTAGGGGAAAAACCCTAGTACCTTGGGGCAAAACATGACCAAAAATGGCGGGAGGAATGGAGAGGATCTGTCAAAAGCCCTAAAACATCATATTTAAAGGAAAAAAACAGGCGCACGCGCATGGTGCATAAAGCGCCTGCACTTGCGTGAAGTTAACACAACAAAAACTTGTTCTCCCATGTCATGCGCGCACAAATGTACATGCGTGCACGCGCGTGCGGAAATTATGCACGCGCAAATTTGGATCACAGAAATCGAAGCTACAAGAAAACGCATGAAAAAAGGCATCAATCCAATTTGAAAGCCATTTTGACCACCCTAGAGGCTGAATTAGAAAAAATGTTCTACAACAAAGTTGTAGCCCTTGATGTAGTGACGTCTAGTTTCCAGAACTTTTGAAATTTCTAGAATCAGAGCTGTGGCAAAAAATATGGCAGATCAAGTGAACCATGGTCAACACTGGACTGCAGATATGTGCGCGCGCGCAAGAAGCACATGTGCGTGCGTTCTGCGCAGATTTACAAATTTGATTTTTATGACCCAAAATTGATACTTAATCACCTCATATTGCTTCCAATGTATTCCTATATCATAAAATTAAGAATTTAAAGGATATTAAGTGATTATAACCTAAATTAGGGATAACACGATGGTAAATTCAAGCAAAGGTGGTCCAAAATAACTATATAAAATGCATGTGTCAAGCACAAGCGTGAAAGTGCGCAAAATCAAATGGGTATTTAAATGAGAAGATACAAGAACTCAAATAATAGGAATCAAAACTTACAAACTAATATACCCCAAGTAGGAAATAAACACAAGACTTAACTATAAAGAAATAATAAACACACCTTCAACTCGCACAATACTGGGGGGGGGGAGTGATTTAGAGAGCTATTGCGTTTAGCTGAAAGAGTCTCCTGTGGTCGAATTCAAATCCCTCTGAAGCTGCAGGTGGTTGCCCGAGGTGCATGGGCTGGCTGGTAGCTGAATATGTGGCCTGGACAGGTGCTGGGAGAGGTTTGGGGGTTTGAAAACTGCTCCCCAGGAAGCTCCTACAGCAGGAGGTGGCCGGTTGGGGGTAATTCAGGTAGGGCTGCTAGATGGTGGAGGAAAGAGGGCTCTGTTGGAGGTGAAATTAGGGCAGGGGTGGTTCCACATGGGATTCAGGGCTGGAGAAGGAGGGTCGGCTGGAAAAGGGAATAATATTATTGGGAGTGGGGCAATTGAGAGTTGGAGATTGAATTCATGAAGAGGTGGGGTTAGGCCGGCAGAGTGAGGGGAAGTGGGTCGGTGGTGGAAAAATGCGGAGACTCCACATGAGGATAAAGTGGAGGATTAGGGGAGCCGACTATTGTGAGGGAAATGGGGAGAGAGTAGTGGCTAGATTTTAGGAATGATCTGTTATGAGCAAACTAGGGAGAAGAAGATCTAGGGGGAGGAAGAGAGACGCTAGGGTAGAAATGAGAGGAAAGGAGAGAAATACCTTGTTATTTCTTGCATGCCTTCAAAAAAGAGAGGGTTCGGGTATATATAACCCGGACCCGAGGCCGGCCACCAAGGGGG